>OZ022246.1:25983858-26196358 GCA_963978895.1 Erpobdella octoculata
TTTTTTTCCAATTTATTCTCTCTTATTTTTTATCTGTTTTTCCATCGTTCACTCCGTCACCAAACTATATATATGTTTGTATGCTCACACACAGAGCCCCACCGCAATGAATTAGTCCTTGTTGTAATAAAAATAACAAAAAAAACTCTTGCTTATTATGTAGAGCAAAAAAGATTGTAAAAGTTTTCTTTAAATGTATTTTGGTTGACATTTGTCTGTTATTTTGTTTTTATCTCTATTTTTACTCGCTAGCCGTATAAATATAAATACGCTGTTAAAAAGTTATTTTTGTAGATGATTAGACAAAGTTATAACTTTCTTTTACAATTCTTTTAGTAATTAGTTTATCAAATATCAACATTGCAAGAAAAAAAAAAGAGACCTGACACTTAGCGAATAATTATATTTCTGGAGAATTTTTATGTAAGTCAACTGGCGAACAGTTTGAAATTGAACTAAATATAATCTGTCAACATACACTCCGGAACGTTTAACATTCATCTTGTAAGATAACAAAACACCCCATCAACAAATGTCAAAGAGTTAACTCATTTTGTACAATAATTATACGTCCGTTGATCATATTACAATGGTTTCGTCCATTTTTTAGGGTTGCCATACACTCCTTCAACATTACACAATAGATTCGCCTATTTAAAAGAGCAGCCTTACACCCCTCAAAATGTAATAATAAACTTATCTGTTGTGTGGTATACCCAGACACTCCCTCAACATAACACAATGGATTAATCCACTTTGCATACACCCCTCAACATATCACAATGGACTCATCCACTTTGCATACACCTCTCAATATATCAGAATGGATTCATCCACTTTGCATACACCCCTCAACACATCACAATGGACTCATCTATTTTGCATACGCCCCTTAGCTTATCACAGTGGACTCATCTATTTTACATACACCCCTCAACATATAACAATGGACTCATCCAATTTGCATACAACCCTTAAAATATTACAGTGGACTCGTCCATCTTGAGGTGTTTAACTTCATAAAAATTAGACGAGTCCATTGTGAATGGATGTATGGCTTTCTATGGAAATGGTTGAGTTCATTGTAACAAGTTGAAGGGGTGTATAACTACCCCACACGATGAATGATCGTTTTAAGGGGATGTATGTCAACCATAGAAAAAATTGGTGTCTACTTCTAGTGCGATAAGTTGAAGGGGTTGTATCAAATCCTCGGAAATCTGCCATGTATTGAGGGGTGTACGACTTACCCACTGGGTGAATGAATCCATTGTGATACTTATTAGTTAACCTTATCAGTATTTTAGATTAACTTCAAACCATTTCAGCGCCAAATCGGTAAATATTGTATTGCTCCATGAATCTATTATTTTTTTTTAAGAATTTTACACATTTCTGTTTTTTTAGGATTTGAAACTTTAAATCGCTCAAGCGCCTAAACGGTGCAACCCAGAACAAAAAGGTAGTTAATATTTCTGTTTTAACCAAATAAACATTCCGGTTTCTTTCATTATTTTTAAAGTCTAATATGCTTTTGTAATTTCAAAACTTTAAATCGTTCCAACGCCTAATTAAAGGCTGCGTCTTAGAGCAAAAAGGACATCATTTCCGCAGTTGATTAATTTATTTGTCTGAACGACAAATATTTACTTAACTTCGAACAACAACAAATAACGGTCGCGCGCATCCGAAGAAGTCTTTCGTAGTATAAAATATGTTGTTGTTTGGCATGAAAAACATAACAATAAGATCATTATCGTCATTAGTTAGTAAAACACAGAGGAAAAAACACATTTTCCACGTATACAAAATCATCTTTGCGACAATTTCAACACAAAAAAAAATGGTTCAAAAGAGCTACAACGTCAACAACAGAGATATGAGAATGAATTGATTTGGCATTTTGTTGTTGTAAGATTAGTTGTTTCCTTTTCTTCTTTCTCCCAATTACACTGTTGCTTAATACAGCCTCTTTTCGTAACTGTGTAAGATGTAAGAACCAGAGTATAAATAACTATAATAATTGATACAGCTTATTATGATTGATAATTTAATAATAATTATAACAAAATTATTAACTCATATAACAAACTTTATATCATATTTTGACAATAATATTGTACTACACAAGCAAGACAGACAAGTAGGCACTCTCACAGATGACAACAAAATCACGAAATTAAATCACTTAAATTTTAAACAAGTAGTAACACTGACTGACAAACTGACTCAATGTTTTAACTTAAAATTGGCAAAATAAAAAAAATAAATAAATAAAAATTAAATAAAAAAAAATAAAACTAACGAGTGAAGACCGTGGACACCCCCCTCGACCTGAGCAGACGCTGTCCTCCTTTCAAATTTCAACTCCCCGTTGTACATCATGGACCTCAGATTGGACAGGCTCTTGGCGCCGAGATCCTGACAGCTGTGCTGAATTCCGGCGATAAGGTAAGGAAGAAATTTCTGAATTGAACCCTTGTCCACCACCGACCCCGAAACTCCCTGTGCGACCTTGACCTTGTCCGTTTCACTGAAAGGAGTAGACAGATCAGAAATTTAAAAAAAAACATGAAAAAAACAATACGGTAAAGCGTTCGCTTGTTGGCTTAAAGGTCAGCGGTTCGAATCTCACCGGCATCACCCCACGTCCATAGGGGAGTGTGGGGGAGCCAGGCATCATGAACGACTGCCTCTAATTGTTGTAGTGGCTCTCACACAGGCTAGAACCACTCTGAGCCATATTAATTTAAAAGTCACCCACCCAGTCACCACCAATTTCATACCCGGAGCCATATGCGGTAATCATCCGTCCTACGACACGTGCGAAACCAACCTGTAGTATCTGGACTGGCTAGCCTTGTGTTGTTCCATGGCATCGAGAGACCCCATGCCTCGGTACTTCTTGAGCCTCACTCCGTCGGCGAAGTAGTACTCCCCGGGTGCCTCTGTTGTGCCGGCGAGCAGAGAGCCCATCATCACTTGAAGAATTAGGAATTAAAAAAGAATTTAAAAATAAAAAATCGAATAATAATTACTACTATTATAAACAAAAACTGTTTAATATTAATAAGCTATTAAAAAAACTTATTAAAATTAATGAGCTACTAAATGCTGCTTAATATTATTGAGCTACTTAACCATACTAGCTATAATAGCTATAGAAATTGTCGTTTTTTCATGATATTTCATACTAACAAATAAATCTAATTCTACAACATCAGTTAACGAATAAAATGTTATTTTTAAAAAAAAACTTTAAAATAAAACCAACCCGTGGAAGCACCAAGAGCCAGGGCCTTGACGATATGACCGGGGTTCTCTATGCCTCCGTCGGCGATGATGGGAACTCCGAACCTACGGGCGTACTCGGCGACCTTGTAGACCGCAGTCCCCTGTGCTCTTCCGACAGCCATGACTGGAATGAAATGCATGTGATGATTGGGTACACAAAAATATTTCTAATTTATGAGAAATAAAAATAAGAAAAAAAAATGTATTCATAAGAATTAGAAAGAAATTTAAATGTTTATTACTTGAGGCAGTAAAACAAATACAACCAACCTTCCTGAGTAATACAGATAGAACCACTGCCCATACCAACTCTGAGAGCGTCGACACCTGCATCGATAAGATTCTTGGCCTGCGCTGCCGTGACGACTGTTGATGCATGTGACCAAAAAAAACACTAAATGTACTCAAGGTAAACGTAATTTAATTTTTGATGAATTCTACAGTGAATAAACCAGATAAATGCTAGAACATGCGACTCACCATTTCCGCCTATAATCTGAAGGTCTGGATACTTTTCTTTGATATGTCTAACAATGTCCAGTTGGTAAATGGAATTACCCTGAGAAGAATCCTGCATTAATAATAACGGAGAACGAAAATTATATATTTGACCCAAAAAAAAAACAAACAATATAAATACAAAATAAACAAACAAACATAAATAAATACAATACAAAACAAAAAATAAAACAAAATAAAACAAATTAAAAACAAAACAAAAATAAAACAATGTAAAAACAAAACAAAAATAAAACAAAATAAATACAATACAAACCAGAACAACAAAATCAACTCCAGCTTGCACAAGCAGTTCCAATCTCTGCCTGTCGCCGTCGTGAGTTCCTATGGCAGCTCCGACGATCAGCTGTTTCCTGTACGGTAATCATGGCGATATAAAGTTGGTGACGATGTTGATAACGATCAAGTTAATGATGATAATTAAATATCGTGGCTCTAGCGATTTTTAACATATTAAGTATCATCATCTCACTTGTCATTATACGTATCATCATTTCATTATCACCATCATCATCATCATCATCAGTTATTGATCCTCACAAACTAACTTTTCATCTTTCGAGGCAAGGGGAAATTCCCTGTTCTTCTTCAGATCGGTCCTGGCAATGATGGATACGAGCTCACCTCTTTCGTTCACGATCGGCAGCTTACCTGTACGACAGTGCAGGTGTTGCAGGTGAGAAATGAGGACGTTTTATAAAATGTTACGTAAAAGACAGAAGTATTTTCTCAATTTACTAGAACTTCATTTTTAAAAATAACCCATTGGTTAACAAAACTTAATACAATAACAGATTTGTAAATTAAAATTTGAAAGAAAAAAAATTGGAAAAAAAAGCACTAAAGAGGAATAAATAATATTAAATAACCAATTAAACTATTTTTTAATAAAACTTATTTACCCTCTACAACCTTCTTAAGCATCATAATCTCATCAATATTCATTCATAGAAATATATATAAATATTCATTAGATAACCCTCCAGTTCTCTCTACTGACCTTTCTTGCTCTTCTGGAGAATGTGATTGGCCTCATTGAGAGTCACTCCTAGCTCAGCAACTGTTAGATCTTCGAATTTGGTCATGACCTGAATTTTCATTGGTCGAGAATGAATAATTAATATTAATGAGATCTACAAGCATAATTTTGACATGCTATTTATCTATCCATCTAAAATTTCTTGAGCTAAATAGGCAGATTTTACGTAGAAAACATAAGCACTTAAAATGTATATTAAAAATAACTTATGAATTAAACTGAAATATATAAATAACTAATTAAATTAAATAACTAATTAATAACTAATTCAGTTAAATAAAAATTAAATAAATCACGGCAGGCAGGAATTTCAACGGAAAGAATAACAAGAAAAAGAAGAAATAAGAAAAATTTAAGAAACAAATTTAAAAATTAACTTAAAATAAAAATATAAAAATTATTCAATATAAAAAAATATATATGATTTAATTTTTAGGCAAAGCAGAAATTTTTTTTTTAGAAGTTTCAAAGAAAATTGCAGATAGAAATAATTTACAAAACATAAAAAAATCATTATCATAATCGACTGCTGCTTTTTGTGCTAGGAAAATAAATAATCAGCAAGTCTAAGAAAATTGAGTTGAAAAAAGTTGATTTTTTTCAGTAGAAGCTGTTGCAAATATAATGAAAGAGGAGATAAAATGCTTGTGTCTTTCAATATGATGATGATGATGATGACAATGGTGATAATAACATGACTATAAAAATGATAATGAATGTAGATCACATTAACATAAGAATGAAGAAACAACCACAATAAACAACAATCACGATACTTTACCTCGATAATGTGACAACAAGAACAACAATGATAACAGATCGTCACCAATCCAACAACAACAATGTTGACAACTTTAATGATGATAATAATTACTATGCAAGAGCAACAATGATGACGATGACAATCATCATCATCATCATCATCACCACCATTTGACCTTCACCTCTAATAAGGTCATGTCGTGCTGGAACGTGGAGAGGAAATCGACGTCCCTCTGTGTGACCAGTCCCATCAGCTTGCCGCCGATCTCCCCGTTCTCGGTCACTGGAATCCCCGAAAAGCCGAACGTCTGCTTGGCCTCGACGATGTCCTTGACCTTGTGGTTCGGGGACATGACCAGCGGGTCGACGATGAAGCCCTGCTTGTATCGCTTTGAAGGAGGAATGAGAAGGAGAAGTGTTTGCATGTGTGAGAGCGTGGGTGGTAAAAAAATAATGAAATGAACGTTGTCATGGAAACATGAAATCATGATGATGATGATGACACAAAGTGGAGAACTATCGCGACGAAAACGATTTTTTCCGGACGCATTATTTCGGAGAATAAAATTTCGAATGAGAGAAATAAAAAAAAAATTTTAAAGAAAGAAATCAGATTTTCAAAGGATAGGGTTAATCAAAACTTGTTTCCATTAGTTACGTACGTTTTCCTGCCTGCCTTACCACACCAAAACTTTCAGCGAAACTGTCGGTCTACGTCTCCGGGGGGACTTTCCCGCCCCTGAACCCCACGCAACCGACAGCCCACAGATGACCACAGATTCGTTACCTCGGAAACAGGAAGCGACCACTTATCCTGTGGCAAAAAGTCCACATCGCGATGCGTCACCAGACCGAGAAGCTTGGCACCCATGGCACCGCTCTCGGTGATGGGTATACCCGAAAAGCCGTAAGTGGCCTTGACCTTGAAGACTTCGGAAACTGGAGCAGTGGGCGGAAGCACCATGGGGTCGATGATGAAACCTTGTTCATATCTCTGGTGGAATGGTGAACGGGTTAGAAATGCTACTTATATTGTTGCTCTTTTCTTGTTATAAACTTATATTGCATTTTCATTTATTTTTCTTATGTTACGGAGATATAAAACTAATTTCTTTCATAATAATTATATAGAATTTGATTAATGTTTTTAATTCAATGTATTTCATTCCTACAACTGCAAAGTTTTCGCACTAATCTATTCTACTGTCAAGGACATTTTTAGTTAATGACATCCTATTTTATGATAAACATGTGTTTATTTGTTTATTGAGGATTACATTTAGACAATTATTATATTTATATGTAAAAAACAATGCACTTTATATTTTATTTTATTATATCACATTATTATTATTATTCTTATAAGTACTATTATTTATACCACTATTAGGATTTAAAATTTGTGAGTTTATGGTTCATAAGATGATAGGGTGGTTCAAAGAGAAGTGATAAAAATTACCTTCCAAAAAACACAAACAGGTAGTTAAAAATTTGCTGTCTCTCTAAAGGAGTAAACTTTGATTGATCATTTACACAGCATACACGTAAATAAACATCAAAACACATCTAATGATGTTACGAGTTATCAAGTCTAAGTGTGATTACAACAACAGCCTTATCATCGGCCAATCAACTTCAATCTCACTCTGATTTAGGCAACTGTAATTCGGACCCCGTTCGATTAAAGCTACTATGAAACAAACTAGATTAAATGCTATAAATTCAAAAATTACCACATTTCTTTAAAAATAATACTAAATGAATGAATTTATCATAAAAATTCTATAAAAAAAAACATTTTCTAAATTTATCTAAACCAATAACCGACCAATAGCAATAAGTGATGACATCATCAACTATCCAACCAATGACAACCAAGTGGGTCACAAATAACTCACCTTGACCTTACGAACTTCGTTGGCTTGAAATTCTGCAGTGCAATTGTGATGGATGACGCCCACGCCACCACACAGCTGAAATGATCAATTGAACTCATTTTTAAAAATCTTTTTCAGATAATTTATTTTAATAATAAATACTATTCAATTTAATTCTATTATTAAAGGAAATATAAACCAAAAAAAACATAAAAATTATGTTTTAATTTTATTTAGCACTAAACTTTTTTTATTATTAAAGGCTTATATTAAATCTAAAGTAGAGTTTCATCTAATTAACATATTTTGGGAACTCACAGCCATAGCAATAGCCATTGAGCTTTCTGTGACGGTATCCATGGGAGACGAGAGGAGAGGAGTCTTGATCATGATCTTCTTGGTCAGAGCAGACATGAGACACTTTAAGAAAAAAGAAAAGAGTATAAATAATGTTTTAATGAACTAGCTGAATATTAAATGAATTTAGACAAATATATTTTAAAAAAACATCTAATTAATTTAAATAAAAATCATAGACAATCTACTTAATTTATTAATTGTAAATATATTATACATATTTAAAATAAATTTTATATTCATTTAAAATATATAATATATTTATTTAAACTACTCACGACTTCTTTGGCCTGAAAGTCAATGTATCCCGGAAGAAGTATGAAGTCGCTGTTAATCGCAAGCAATTGAAACTTAACAAGTGATCGGGAAATGTTCAAATTCAAATAATTTAAATAAAACAAAAATTTATTTCTTTTTTTTAAACAAAATTGGACAATCATTTACTCTGACGGGTTGAGATGTTTAGCAAAAGGTTCGTAACGGAACTATCTGTAGGTTCTTAATGTGACTACTCTACAGGCCAAACACGTCAAAGTAAATGATTAGCCTCTAAATTGAATATAAACTAACAAACAAACAATAAATCATTTTTTTAATAAAAACAAAGACCTACTTGTACGTAAGACCTTCAGCCCTGCTGAAGAAATTGGCCCCCGTCATTCCGTCTTCTGGAACGTAAGTGGAATTGCCGGCTATGAGGTAGTCTGCCATGCTGGTTGTTTGTAATGAAAGTGTAACGTCGATAAAAATTAATTTGATACATCTTTAAAAAATTTAAGTAAATTGCTAGCGGTTGGACGGCTCTCGCACGAGAATGTGACGAGATTATATTTTTAGTAAAACATTAAACTGATCGAATGTATTTTAACCAACCCTACATAGATAATCTGTGTGAAATCGCATTAAAATTAAACAATATCTGTATTATGTTCTTGATCATATTGCATCAATAATTGTGATTCTTAACACCAGTTCTACATCTAATCATTAGACTCTACATTAGACTCTCTAATGATAATGCAGGATTTCAGAGAAAACCAATGGAAATCAAATTTAAAAATGTTATTTTGAGTCTTCTTAGAATCAGAGCAAGCTTAAAATTCAAACAGCATTTTTTATAATTGACTATTTATTTAGTGAAATAAAAACTTCAAAAATACACACAGAAGTAGTTTTTTTAATTAATAATTTAACAACGAAATTTGTCTTGGAGTATTGATTGAATCTGTAACGACCGTACGTTGTACGTAGTAACGCCACGCGGTCGAAATGGTATGATTATTGATTATTTTAATTAGCAAACTAATCGTCTAACTTTGATTGAACTAATATTTAAATATTAAACAAATATCATATTTTCTGCTAATGTATTATAGAGTTATTTAATTAGAACTTCGAGCTGGCGAGAAAAAAATAAGCGTCTTTCTACGACAGACACATGTTGTCTGATATCAGACGATTATTATCCAAATTTTCGCATCGATTTCAAAAAACAAAATAATTTAAATATAAACCTAATTATTTACGCAATTTTTAAGCTAAATTATTAAAGAATTAGTCATAGAACCTCAAAAAAAGCAAAGCGAAGACCCTAGGCGAGCGATAAAACAAAAACAACCTGCTTACAAAGAATTTATACTATACACGTTGAACGCTCCACGCTCACCTTTGCAACTTTCAGTCAATATTAAACTTGCAAACACAAAGCCTATGATGAGTATATAATTAAATGTCGTTACTTACTTTGCTGAAGGAACTCCGTTACTCATAACGCTGCTTCTTCTTGACATTTTCTTTATATAATAGGTCTAGCAACGAAAATATGCGAGGTGAACTAACAATTAAACGCAATTCAGAGAAACGTCTATACCTTTGGACAAAAGATAAAAACAAACTTGCTCTACCTCGATTGGTAATACTACCTTAAAACTGTAGCACTTCAATATAAATGGCTTATATGCATATAAATACCTACCTTAGTCACCTTTGCCAAAAGCTTTCTCACATACAAATGTTAGCTCCAGCTAGATTATCTGGGCATTTCCTAATATTAAGTTAAGCTGTTTGTTGGCTCAAGAGTATTTTGTTAGTTATATAATACCTAGCTGAGGGTATCGCTATTCTCTAACAATTATTCAATTAGATCAGCAATATTAATAATACAAGCTTAGACATAATAATTTATCAATGCAGTTTCTACCTATTGTTTTGTTATGCATTTGCAATATGCCAGACTTTGTTGTTATATTTGCTGTCGTTACCTATACCTTTCTTGTCACTTTTTTAGGACATTAAAATAAATTATTTAATTGAGCAACATATATCCTATAGTTATATAGTTAATATATGATTATACCTTCAGTTTTCAAAGTAATCTTAGTAATAATCATAATAACTAGAAAATTAATATCCTGATTGGGTAATTACTACTAATTACCCACCTACTTGAACAAAAGATCGAGCTATAACGCGTGGTCTGTGACTGTAAGATAGAATATTACACTTTTTAAAACCTTTCATAATGTGATTTTATTATTATTTTGCTTTCTATGATGATTTAGTGGTTCTCACACAAGCTTTTTAGTCTTCTGAGCCACTTTAAACAATGTTATGTTTTATGTTTTTAAGACGGACTGGTACGACCTTTGAATTACTTTTTAATTAACAAGCTTTTCTTTAATTAAATTAAACAGAAATTTAATTAACACATTAATATGTTCTTTTGCCGATGACACTGTTACCTATCTATAAAACTTAAAGAAAAAAATAAGACTTTGTTGGCATATAAGTTAAAAAATTATACAAAAAACATTGTTCTTCATTGTCATTTGTTATTGTTGTTTGCATTCTTTAAAATTGAAAATTGAAAATCTAAACGCAGCCTTCTTCTTACACGTTGTTTCAACAATCCAATAAAAACATGCATATATATTACTTCCTCTCTTTTTGTTTCTGATTATTTATTTAATATCCTTTTGACTTATTTGTCAAAGCGCTTAGCGCTGTCACTAATAATACGCTAATTATACGTTTGGTATTTTTATGTTTACAATATGTTTATCATCGATTGTGTTATACTATAAGTAGATAGGTAGATAGGTATGTCTATAAATGGTTATATCTCCGCCTAATATAAACCTGGAAAAAGGAAGAAATAGGAGTAACATAAGATCAAAACATGATTTACAACAAGAAATAATTTTTGTATTATTTACCTACTGCTAATTGTTTTCTCTTTAAACAATGTTGATGTCTATAAACCATTTATAATTCCAAAAAAACTGAATAATATAGAGAAAAAAAACTGTAAGTTAATTTAGTAGGATATTTTTTCTTTCCTTTGCATCGCTGAATTTTTCATTGCGACTTTGAGACATGTTTGTGCAAATTCTTTTTATAGCCATTTGACAAGCAAGGTTAAAGACCTTAGATTTATTAACATTTGTCAAATGTTTGCGTCGTTCTCTAATATTTATACTTTCGTTTTGGTCTATCATTTAACTTGAAAAAAGGGGAGTAAAAAAGAGAGGGAGAGAGAAGGAGGGAAAAAAGAGAGAGAAAGAAAAAGAGTCAGAAAGAGAAAAAATAAAACGGAAAGAAAGAGAAGGAAAAAAAGAAAAGAGAGAAAGAAAGAAAGGGAGAAAAGGGAGAGAATGAGGGGCGAGAAAAAAAATAGGGGAGAAAAAAAAGAGAGATAGCAGAAAAGTTTTATAACCTCAACCTCCCGACAAAATCACACTCGGTTATATATATAACATATTACGCCTCTCTAATAATACTTGACCTAATAAGGCAGGCCTCTTCAATAAAGTACTTGACAATTGTTTTATTGTTAACCTATTAAGATTTTGATTATTTAACTTGCTACTGTTCAGAAAGTTATAAAATTTCTTCACTGATGTTGTCACAAACATAAAGTATATTTAGTTCAAATAAGAGAAATTCCCAGGTGCATTTGTCAACGTGTCATGAACAAAAAATTCAAGCGACGATTGAGAAAAACTTAACGCTTTAATAGACAAATAACGAACACTATAGGCGGTACAAAATACGTCTGCTAAGTATACCTATACCTATGTTAATCGTGCTAACCAGATTAACTTTGTAGCTTTGATGTATTTAATGAACAGATCTTTGTAACTATTCAAACCTGAAAGATAATTAATAGTAATATATCTATCAGTCAACAGGTAAGTCAACACCTTTACATATTTGACACATTCCACTATAAGGTTACCTACCTGTAACAATGTAATTCTAAGGTAGCTCCAAACTAAACTAAAAAGAGGGACGAATAAAAACGCACATATATCCCGAGGAAGCCGGTCTTTTACTCTTGCAGCCTAAATCTGGATCCAACCCATGTAGTAGATAAAAATAGGAATTTATTTCAAGCCTGTGATTCATAAAGGTATTTTGCGGTTTGTGCTCTAGCTCGCAGGTCATGAATATGGACTATAATAGAGATAAAGAAAGTAAAAAAGACGAGAAGAAGAGAAAAAGATTATTTATAATTTAATTTTAATAACTTTATATATTTTATATTAAAGTAAATCACTTACTCAAAAGTTTTAACTTTTGTTTTGATTTATGATTTTCCGTACCCAGAAAAGGCGCACATATTTAGCAGGCGTTATAGAGTGAGGTATTGTGGCGCTTCCGGACGCTAAGGTTGAAGCTCGCAACTTGAAATAATAAAACTATTCAATTACATCATTAATATTAATTTACCTTTGACTGCTTGATGATGACTGTCTGTGGACACGGTGAGAAGAATTGTTTGTTGTAAATTCGGTGTCTCTAAGATTGATCAGTTCTTGCATTTCTTCTGGGTAAAAGTTCTATTTGATTTTTTTTAAATGTTTTCTGTTTTTAATTAAAGATTTTTTGAATTTAAACATTTATAATTCAATTATTTGAAGGTAATGTGCCGAGGCATGTACAGTTCTAGGCATTCTAGAGGACAATAAACATATGAAAATAGTAAAAGTTGCAGGAGCTAGCTAATAAAATGCTAATAAGTAATAAGGTTTAGTAAGCTAGAAATGTGCCGGACGCCAGTAAAGCCTGGGCACCTGAGTTATCTGAGCATCATATCTCAATTACCAGGTAAGTGGAGCTCAAGACTGTATTAATTAATTTTATTTTACTCAGAAAGTTGCAGGGACAGAATGATACTTCTTTCATGTATATAGTTTATGTTGCAGGCTGGATCCTTAAGCCTATGCTAGACACTGATTTTTGGAACTACCCCAACAAGCTACACTATTAGGCTCGAGGTATGTGTTTTTAGTTAGTGAAATTGAAAAGAACAACTGTAAAAGTTGGTTAACTCACCTTCAAAAAAGCAAAATGAATGTTTTGGAGTAAACAATGTTTACAGATTCACTTTTTATATCCTTAAACAGAATTTATTACTTAACATTAATTTAGTACTCAATATTAAATTAATGAAACTAATCTGTCTGAAAATTCTAAACATTTTATTTTCATTGTTCATGTTTATTGTTAACTTTTTTATTTTAGCATATAGTTATTGCTGCTTCTTCATTCGGAAGCACACTCCTATTACTTATCTATCTGGAAAACGAAATTACATCTTAGTTTTTTATGTCTTCTCTTAATCGTAGTAGCACAATCTGCTAATGACAGGGTCGCAAACCAAAACAGTTTGTTTTTAAAGTAAGCAAGTCGCCTATAATAAGCAGCTTCTCTTTTTTCTCACACACTTTCATTCTATCTCTTTTTCTTCCTACTACTCTCTCTCTCTTTTTCTTTTTCTCTCTCATATATATATATATATATATATATATATATATATATATATATATATATATATATATATATATATATATATATATATATATGATCTCTCTTTATTTACATGACACCAGCTTATTGAAAAGTTAAGACACTATAAGAAAAGAAAAGAGATTGTAATTCTGTAAGAGTATTTTCATTGATACTACAAGGTTGATAACCAGGATAATGGAATTTATATCAAATAAACAAATGAATAAAATTTGTTTTCGTTAGTGCAGGTAAATAGGTATTGTCAAGGTGTTTGACGAGTAGACGTCTCATGACATACTGTAATCCAGTCTATTTTTAAGCTAAATTTTTATTTTGTAAATAAAAGGTTGTTTCTAACCCTAAGCCTAGCAATTCGATGAGGCGTGTAAAGAGATTTGTAGTTTAATAGGTCTCTGCTACTTTCAGTTCAAGTATTAATCTCTTACAAAACTGTTTTGACAAAATAATTTCAATTTTCCTATGTTTATGTACGATAATATTTACAGAATATAAATTGCACTTAATAAAAATAATTAATGATTTTCAGGATCTTTACGTAAATATCAATTGATGCACTCAGTTCCATCATGTCAAGCAGTGCAACGTGTCTTGTCTTTACCAACACGTAATGTCAGTCAATAATTATAACTGCATTTGCAGATGAAGCATGTTTAACATAACCACAGTAATCTTCTCCAGGTTGTCATGGAGAATGAAAGTTGAAGTCATTAAATGGGAGACACACACCTGGAGCGCGATACAGGTGAAAGTACTCACGGCAGACATCATTACCATAACTCCTATCACTATTGTTAACAGATTTTCTTTTGACAAATACTAAATTCTGGTATTCTGGTAGTTAGGAAATAAGAACTTATTAAATTGTTACAACTTCCTGTAAGCTATAAATTTACCATCGTGATAGTAATGCAGTGAGTCTCTATTACCATGGTTGCAGTGATGCTTTCCAATCGCCTTTACAATTATCATCACCATCACTACCTATATGTTGTCTTCAAGGCTGTGAACCCAAAACACCTGTCGTTTCGTCTTACCTGAAGAAGAGTTAAAAAGATAATTTTCAAGAAGATAAAATATTAGATTATTTCTTCCACTGTCACCACTTTTGTCAATTAGGTGTGGCGAAGCATTTTTTTCGTACTGTCTGCCGTTCTTGCGTCACCCATTCTCTTTTACGCACTTGTTTGGATCTGGCTTAACCACTCACTATGATTAAATTAAAGCAAGTTCTATTTGTACGTTTTTTTTTTTTTGCTTAGGCCTGAGGTATCTATTTCACAGCAAGCTATATGCAGCTCGACCAAATAGGTGGAAATTCTCGCCAGTCAAAAACGCTTTTAAAACAGAATTTAAAAGTTCTTAGTTTACAATTTCACAATTTTTTTAAATGTCAAAATTCCCTTTATAAACGAACAAGAATCAGAGTAAGCCCGCAAAGATATCGTTACATTCATCCCCATTTCCACCGCATTTAATGCAAAAAACTAAAGCTGAAAGATATATTTGTTTTATCCGGTACAGAAACATACACATTCCCAGAGAGAAAGTAAGAAAAGTACACACACACACATAAAGACTTCAAGAATTACAAAGAATGGCTCGCCATAATCAACACGGCAGGATGTAAAGCGATTACACACTAGATCGAAGGTGAATAATCAGTCAATCATTTGTCGATTTACATTATTCAAATAAATTTTTACAGAGTTTGATTGCGGATTCGGAAAAGAGAGCAGGGGCTGTGTGAAGTTTGAAAAAGATAATATACCAGAAAAGTGTTAACAGCAAATGAAAAAAAAATCGTTTTTAAAAGATACAAGTTGTTCTGAAATGTTTAGGATCTAAACAGTAAAACAAATTCTGCAATTAAATATCTGTAACTCCAAAACAAAACGAGGTTATAAAATTCAGTAAAAACTCCTAACGATTAGCTCGAAAAAAATTTTTTGTTTACTACAATTTTTAATTTCAACACAATTAAACAAAATCATTTATAAGAATGACGGGCATACATTCTTCCAGATACATTTAAAAAAATAAAACAAAAGACATCCTAATAAAGAAGAGCATGCAGAAAATATAGAAAACTTTAGAAATTCCAGAAAACAAGGCCACATATATACATGTATGTGTGTATATATGTGTGTGTTCGTGTGTGGTTTGAAAAAAAAAACATATTCCGAAGCACAGGCAAAAGAATGACAAAACAATCCTCTTACTAATTTAAGCAATTTATTTGTCAACAAAAATTAAATAATGATTTTCCTTGTTAAAGAAGAAAAAGGAAAGAAAACTTTGATCGCGGCAATGAATGACAGCGAGTCATTCGGATAGTTTTCAAATGACGAAAATTCTTGACGCACACACGTCTCTTTTTTAAAACGTGATGATAACAATAAAGAAGATGTCTCTAAGAAAAGAGAAATCTAAGAAATCCTGAAAAAATTAAATGTTCACTAAAAAAAGTATATTAAAATGAAGCAATGTTTATATTCTTCGAGGTAGGAAGATGCAGCTCAGGCCACACACCCGACTTTTAGTATATCGTTATAATAATACAAATCCACTTCATAAATGTAAGTTTGTACACAACACACGACGTAAATAAGAGGTGTCGCCTACGTTGGTCAGTATATCTGCCTTAGGAGGAAACGATACTGACAGAAACAGTTCCTGAGAGACAGATGAACGATAGAGAGATGGAAATGAATAAGTCAAAAAAAGAAGAAGAAAGAATGAACACAAAATAGTAAAAAAAATCTAACTTATTTTATCCCTGAGAATTGTGTTGCTACACGTTACCGCAAAACTTAGTTTATTAGTCGAACCTGCCAATTAGAATGTTGAAACACAAAAACAGAGATGATCAAAGATATTTCATGACGGTATTATAGCTAAACGAACACTTTCTATTAATCAATAAAAAAGTAACAGAGTGCAGACATAAAAAAACTGCTTACCCTAGTCGATGTGCAAAGAATTATACTTAGGAGGTAGATATTCAGATCCCGAAATTAGCAAGATAGCAAAGTAAAGGCTGATGACAACAGAAGAAAATTGCAGCATTTAGCCTGTTGATGCAGTCAAAGCATTTAAGTGGCAAGTAATAGGTTGTTTAAATTGTAGATAAAAACACAACAAGTGCATACTTATGTGCCAATACAGGTGTAAGAAGAAAGTCTCACTGACCACGACAACATGCAACTGTGGATCAATGAGGCAGTTGGGCTCATTTGTTGACAAATCAAAGTAGTTATTTATGATTGAGATTTAGAAAGAAGGTGCTATTGCCCTAAGACAATATAACTCTATGACTATCGAATGGGATGCAAATGATACAAAGTGGAGAAAAATAAGCATGAGAGATAGCATGATATCAAGTTATATAAGATTCCAACCCTGTTTTAAGACAGACTTGATAAAGCTAGGGAGTGTTTCTAGTACTATGATTGCCAAGACAAAGTTTTGGCAGAATATCAGAAGAAAAATGAAAAATAGAAACCTTAATTGAAAGATGTTGTAAGGAAGGCATTGAGGTGACTGAACCAATGCTAGGTACAACACTACTGCACAGTTACAATAAGCAACTGGATACGATAGATGTCAACTTACGTAATGAAAGATATAGAGAAGTATTAAATATTCGAGAAAGAATCTTCAACAACAACGAAGATAGAGAAGACAGTTAGCTTAATATGTGTTCAAATGAGAAAGAAGTAGTGGTGGTAGTGATGACTGCTACATATTGCAAAACGTGATGACAAGTGGACCAGTGAAAGATCGATTCAACAATTAAACTTTAAATAATCCGATAAAACAACACTTTAAACAACTATAAAAAAAAAACTGCAGAAACGGTGCACTTAAAATTATTTACCAGTACATCTCGCAGATGAATCAGAAACAGCAAGGACAGTTACAAGCTCACGTAGGCAGACGGATAGACATGGGGAAGCTGATAAACTCAATAGATGCTTCTCTCAAGTATCAATCACTTGTTTTGAGATGTTCGATTAAAACAGTTAGAGCTAAGCTAGGCAAGTGTAAATAAATCAGTAAGAGAGGAGGAAAAATAGAAAACGTCAATTGACAGCACGAGGTGCTAAGAGGCAGCAACGAGGTGCTTGCTAAGAAGAGGCAGCAACATGAAACAATTGAAGCTGTGCTGCCATGGATGGTTAAGCACCAAAAGAGAGCTATGGAGGAGCGAAAGAGGAGAAGAAAAGAGAGAAATAAAATGATAGAGAAGAAAGGCAAGCAAGCCAACATAGCTAAATAAAAACTTCTTGTAAAATTGAAGAAAAAAAAAACACATTACGAACACCGCTAATAGATGTTTCTTGCTGTTTTAGAAACACGCTCTTTGAGGTATTCAGGAAATAGAGCATAGTCACACGTCAGTAAACTCTAAACTTACAAGCTAGATGACTCTATAGATTATATATATATATATGTAATGTATATAGATTTATAAACTGTAAGAAAAGCAACAGACATTCACACACTTGTTTGCATAAAGGCCAACAACCAAATCGCAGAAAAGCAACATAAAATTTAAAATTAGATTATCAGAGGTAATAGTAGATGCATAATTTGTTTACATGCTAGTTCAAAACTGCTCCTTCGTATCGGCCATTTAATTTTTAATCACAGCTCTGTTCTCATCACATATCATTAAAAGAATGAAAGTTTACAAGTAAGAGATAACCCACCATGTTTGCATTCTTTGCGCTTTGGCCAAATGCAAAATAAAAAGGTTAAATAAACCCTTCTGTATATCTAAGAGAAAGGCATTCCAATTCAGAATTTGCTATAATTATCAAAGATACTTAAAACAAGATTTAAAAACTTAGAATATTTGGGTATTTAAAACTTATTTTTGTGTTTTTTTCATAGAAAAAGTCGACAAGTATATCCAAAGAAGAAACCAGTACCAAAACTACGGACCGCACTGCGAGTCCAAAACAATTATTATATTAGTATAAATGTGTATATTTATATATATGTGTGTGTTATTGCCAACCAAATGAAGCACGACCAAATAAAAGAAACAAGGATGAGCAAAGATTACCAAAAAAATAATTAACTAGAGAAACATTACATGTAACAACGGCCTGACATTCACGGAGGTAGTGTCGTTTTTGCGAGGTATGCAAAAATGTGTGCAAATGAACATAGTAGCAGCAGCGATAACAGTAATAACAGCAACAAAAATAATGCAACTATGTTGACATCAACGAGAAGACTGTTGTTGAACATTTAATTATTAGATAATAAAAAAAAAAGATATTTTAGCTCGAGGGCTAGATTTTCAGAGGTTTTTCTATCCATATCATTGCAGTTGTCTCAAAAACAAACAAAATATTAATATTGAACCAATAGAATAAAAGAGAGAGAGGTATGATCAACCAATTATACGTGTATCGTCTGTACAACAATGTTTAAAAACAAAAATAAAACAAAAAACTTAAAATTAAACATTATTACTGATGTTAACAAATATCTGATCAAGTAAAGAATTATTACTTGTTACACTTGATTTACAATTAATAACAGGGAGGCCTGACATTACAGAGTCGGAGTGACGTCAATCATTCTTCTGGTACACGTAAACGAATGACATATTTATTTTTACACACATATTCATGTAAAAGCTACCATTACTATCGGCTAGATGTGTCTCGTATGCAAAGTACTAATGAAAATATTCTCAAAGAAAAAAAATGTAAAGAAAAACAATCTATGGAAATATAAAGACGTTTCTAGGTTCAAGGAGAAAGAGAGTTGAAAGATACAGAGGCTGTGGCAGTGCTTGGCCTCTAAGGAGCACCCACTCAAAAGTATTGCATTTTTGCAGAGAATACAGATAACAACTTCCACTGTTCTGACTATTTCTAGCTTGTCGATCGACCCTACAAACACCAGTACAGCCAAAAAATAGAAAGACCACGAAACGTTCAAGCTTGCCGTAGGCTCGAAGGTGACCCCCCGGACGAGGGACAACAAAGTTTGTAGTGGCGTTACTAACAAAAAAGAAGAAAAAGAGAAAAACAATTCTAGTTTAAAAGTTGAATTCCAAATAAAAGTTTACTAACAAATATATATATAAGAGTTAATTCTTAAAAAAAAACCAAAATTAACGCAAGAAAAACATTTCGTATACAAAAAAACAAAAGCAACTGATGAGAAAACAAACAACCACATTAATTAAATATTGAACAATGATTAAAGGCTGGATGAATCGAGTGCACTGAACTACTACTCAGTGTTCCTGGTCTGGAGGTCAAGTTACTTACTTTGCAACACCTGTTGATAATTCGTCTTTCTCGACTTTGACACAGCTTGCAGTCGGACTACAGGAAGCGACAGTGCTGGCACCGCTACTGCTGATTCCGTAGTCGCTGGACTTACTGTTTTCCTCTTTCTTTAATGCTCCTGATTCTGAATTACTGCTGATATGAAAGTTCTTAAACTTACCACCATCTGAGTAAGCTCCCTGCTCCTTGTAACAATTGTCGTAGGAAGCCAGCTCTCTCGGATCAGAAACGGCATCCGAATTTGCTACGGTGGTAGCTAGAAAATCGCTACAGCCACTGGTAGCAGAAACACTGCCGTCGACTTGATCCTCTAGTCTAGTGAAGTCGTAGATCTCGGCAAACAGAGGAGGTAGATCGACAAAACGCCAGCGTTGTCGGTAGTAATTGAGAAGCCGATCGTGAGTGGCGCCGATGAAACGCAGCACTGGAAGGAGCCTAGTCGTGGCAGCAGACGCCAGGTTCGGATAGACCGGGTGGTTGCGATGCAGCTGCAGAGCAAATGCTTCCATGACCCGCTCGTTCAGCGACTGGACTCCGACGTAATTGACTATACCTTGTCTATCTGTAAATGTTCGTTGGACTTGAATTTATTTGTTTATATTCCCATTTTGTAGAAAAAATACTAAGATTTTTTTATTTTATTTTTACAAATTATTTGTGTTATTTGTACAAAAAGTAAGAATGCTTCCAAGATTTTGCATGTCTTGCTTATAAGCTGGTTCGATTTAAAACTTTCAGATAACCAAATAAATGACCTGCTGTTATCAAGGCAATGCAGGCGAAAAGCCCAATCTCTGTGTCGTTGAGACCAAGATGGGTGAGCTGACTGGCAAAGTCGAACATGGCATCGACCAGATCCACCTGCAAAAAAAACAACAAAGACCATTTTTTGAGTCTTTTTTAAATCTCTCGGTTATCCTTTTTCAGCTTGGAATGCTTTCCACTCACCCCGTAGACGACGTCCAATTCTCTTCGATGAATGTAGGTTCCGTCGTAGAACAGTACCGTACCTTCTACATCGTTGTACAGTCTGCAAGACCTGTATTAATAATGACAACACGCTAGTAGCTGAATGACTCGTTGTAAACCAGAGAACAAGTGGTTAACTAACCAGCTTTGGTCATGTAAAAACAGAAGACACGACGTAATATATTTAGATTAAAAATAATTTATTTAGAACTCTATAATAGATAATATATTTAATACTGAAACGATTGGCACCGACACTTCCTTTGGTCTCCGCTGGAGGCACTATCCAGCCTTCGGTGGCTGTCAGGAATCTTGGGGTATACTTTGATCCATCCCTGCCTATGGTGACTCACGTAAACAGAACATCGGCCGCACTCTTAGGGAGGTCAAACCTTTTGTCTCTAAAGAAATACTCACAACTCTAGTAGTTCAGTTGGTCCTCACCAGAATGGACTATTGCAATTCTTTACTTAGTAACCTCAGCCAAAAAACACTTGAAACTTTGCAAAAAGTGATGAATGCCTCTGCAAGAATCATATAACCCCCCTGCTAGCCAGTCTGTGCTGGCCAAAACTACCTCAAAGAATTACGCTAAAAATAGCTACCCTCGTCTTCAATGCAATGATGTCCGGTTCAACAAGGTACATCAGTGCCCTCTTGACTAGCACAACAACAGTGGCTAGACGATCTTTCTTTCGATCGGCTGACCAAATCACCCTCATTACCCCAAGACCACGCCTCACGACTTTTGGAGGGCGGACTTTCCACTATGTAGGACCTGCTTTCTGGAATGCCCTTCCGCCAGATGTGCGCAAGTGTAAGGCTGCTTTGGAGTTCCGTTCTAGCCTTCTGGCATATCTTTTAAACTAGCTTTTACTCAGTCTTGAATAGAATTGACTTGTCTTTTATGTGGTGACCTTTTATTATTATTTATGTACTACTTGCCTTCATATTCTCTTTTGTGTCTGTCTTTTTGAAGTGAAGCCTAGTGCTACTTATAATCTTTTTTAAGATTTTTCTATGCACTTTAAAAATTGGAAAAGAATAAAGAATAATAATAAAGAGAAGCTCTTGTTCATAGGAAAATTTTAAAAGATGAGCTTTTTAAAGAAATTCAAAAATCGATAGAATCAAGTTGATATGTTCTTAGTTTATTCAGTTGAAAAAAATTACCTGACAAGACACACTTCAAAAAACCCTGTCTTGATCAAAGTAAGTTGGTCATCTTGGGTCAAGTTTTGAAAATCTGAAAAATTAAAAAAAAAAACTAAACTAAACTCTAATGAAAACTTAATGTGAGTAAATAAGATTAAAAAGATTTAAAAAATTAATTAGGCTCATTTATTATAGTGTAAAGCAAATCGAGTAAAAAAATCTTAAAAATAAATTGCTGAAAACCTACTGGATATTATCTTATTTTAAACTCTGATAAAGCAGTAGAAATTAATTGATTTTTAAAGAACATAAGGAGTGGCCAAAGGTTTTTCAACAAAAAGATCAAACCTGGAATTCTTTTGGCAAACTCCACAACCTTGTTTATGGATGGCGTTACAAGCTGAGAGATACCCTGGAACATCTGACACTTAAATGCATCTATGCCATTAGCCAACCCAATCTCTCCGCTGCCAAACTCTGACCCTGGTTGATTAAGCTAAAAAAAAAAACAAAAATGGATTATCCAAATAGTGACATCATTTGATTTCTAGTAAAAAAACATCAAAAAGCTATTGAATATGTATGATTAACATTTAAATCTTATACGACATACCTTAGATTTTATCTTAATCACCAATCTCAAAATACGTTAAACAAATTCATGTAACAAAATATAAAATTATCGTTATAAGGCACACACCAGGGATCTTTGCTTCTTTTCAATGGCAGCCAATTTTTCTTCCGTTTCATCACAGTATGCTACGTGTGCGTGCGACACGGCCAGGATTACGTCGATCAGCATGAGCCTCTTCTCCGCATCTACTCCATTGTCCTCATCCGGCTGGTGGTTGGAGAAGTGAGTGACAGGCCCGTGGAAAGTGTGATTGGCCAGATCCGGAGAAAGGCCATTGAAGTGGGAGGAGCTTACCGACTGGTCGTCATTGCTCAGTGAGCGCTTCGGTACTCTGCCATATCTGACAGCTGTGAAGTAAAAAATTCAACACTGTCTAATACTTTCTTACAAAGTGCAGATTTAGTCTACACTGAAATTTAAGCGCAAAATCTGTATTACAGTTACTTCAATAGTTATTATATTTCCACAAATTACGGAACGACGTTCGACTTACAGTCTCTCGACATGCCGACGGCAACACACTTTTTGAATCGGCAGTACTGGCACCTGTTGCGATTGAGTCGCATCACCTGGCATTTTCCTTCTCTCAAGCACCTGTACTCTATTTGCTTCTGCATGCTGCGTCGGAAAAAGCCCTGCCGTGAATTAATAGTAATTATTTTTACTATTGTAGTCATGTTAATTTTTTAAGACAAAAAATCACATTATTGGGAAAGACACAAAAACCACTGTGTGGTCTCGGGACTAACCTTGCAGCCCTCGCAAGAGGTGACCCCATAGTGGTAGCCTGAAGCTTTGTCTCCACAGACCCGACATGCCACAAAAGTTTGACTGGGAGAAGATGCAGGTGCCATGCCAGATGGTACTGTGGGTTCGGTTGCCGATTCCAGGTCTAACAGAATAAACAATATCACTACTTAGAAATAACACGATTTAGAGAATGTTATTAATTAAATTATTATAAAATTAAATAAAGACTGATGACAATAAAAAAATGATTTAATAAGAACTCAATGTTATAATTAAATGTAACATTCTGTATTATTAATATTACTAATGACAGTAACTGAAAAGACTGTTTAATGAATTGAGTTGTTTGATGTCCTCAGGGTTGTCTGTTAATATGGACATAAAATAGTATCAGTAATATCAGAATACCGAGATGGCGGCATATAACTGGCCGCACCTATCTACTACCATAGCAAACGTTCATACTGATGATAGCAAATGATAAAATTAATGACAACGTGATGTAGTTAATGATTGATGCGGCTTTGATGATGAATGCTGATTTGATGGTACAGATAAATCCGCTCACGATGGCAATACACGTACACCAAGAGAGAGAGAGAGAGAGAGAGAGAGAGAGAGAGAGAGACAGACAGACACAAAAAAGGGGAGAATCTACTGGATGTTGGTTAAAAACTACAACCGTGTTTATGGCCTAAACGGCATTAATTGCGCCAGTTTCACTTTCTGCATCAATTCACTGGCGGCACGGCGTAATTCGAACATAAAAATCACCTCTTTTCTTCTATCTCTTGCTCGATCATCCAGTAACTAATCTCTTTTATCATTAATTCATTAGTCAATCAATTCGCTCATTCGTTCCTTCGTGCAGTTTGCCCACCCACTTGTTAAAACTAATTATTTTACACTCTTTCGCTCATCTACTTAAACGCACTCACACACACACAACAGTCATGTTGGCAGATTTCATGAGAATGTGTTTTTTGGACTAGAAAACACAATGGCTCAACAGCAAGCGAACCAGCACATGCACACACACACGTACACAAGAATAAATACACACAAGTACACATGCACACAAGTACACATACCCACAAATAAATATGTATGGACGCACGCGTTGCTACGAATAACATTAAAGAGTGATAGATTAGTAGCTGTATGTATGTATGTATGTATGTATGTATGTGTACGTAGATATACAGTATAACGTGGCTATAATGGTATTCACATAGATGTGCACACATGTTCTCTGTGTTTATGTGTGTGTATTTGTTCCCACCAAAAGGTATGCGCACTATCACGTATGTGTACAATGTACCTATATGAGAACTATGTCGTTTGCCAAGTTTCACCTGAGTGACTTCTGCATTATATTGCCATCATCCATCTGTTCGTCCACCCCCCACTCAAATATCCCTATCGGGGCCTATCGTACTAGTCATGGGACGTCAACAAAAAAGTTTACATACCAATCAGTAACGCCTGGGGCTATAAATTACCACCAGATTACCACTAATTTTTATAGCGCCTTCTTAAACTCCAATCATTTTATTCGATTTGGCCCACCCCCGCTCCTACGCCGAAGTTCCAAGGAAGGAATAGACCGACATGTGGAGAGAGACAGCAACACGGGAGAGATGTTTTTTGGACTTCGTGGTTATCTGAAGTTGAAAAATATCATCATCACCATCAAATGACGTCAGTCATAGATTTCTTTAAACCGGCCATAGTTTTGTTTTTATAGCAAGAATACGATTAATGATTAATCATTCGAAACAGTACTCACTCACCCATTTTGGTAATCATCCGTCCGTTTATCCATCCTTCATCCACTTTTCAACGATTACCAATCAATAATTCCACTCATCTGTCAATCCACCAGCCTACGCAATCATGCGTTGGTCAACCTTCCATGTCTTCAGACCCGCCCTTGCTGTCCAACAAATCTCCTACTTATCCTTTATCTCTTCTTTTTTCCATCCATTAAGTTTTTAAATGTTTATTAGCAGGATTCCTCAACAATTCAGTCATATATATATATATATATATATATATATATATATATATATACTATGATTGTTATTATTAGAAGCATTGCGCCGGAAGTATGGCTATAATAATCTCTGGTCAATGATACACACCTGTTTGACCAGGTACGACAAACATTAACTGACAAGGCATTAACACGGCGACAACCGACAACCGTCACACGTAGAAATTGTGTGCTATGGAGATAGTATATCTATATATTTAGAGAGAGAAAGAGAGAGATATGGAGAAAAATACTTTCAGAGATAAGAAGTGATCAATAGATACAAATTCCTTTTTTTACATATTCAGTACACAACCCATGGTACCCATATATATATATATATATATATACACTTCAATGACACAACCATTGTACCAACAACATCACCAATTCTTCACATTTATCAGTGTACTCATGTGATATTCTAGATTACCATCTTTCTCTCTCTTTCATTTCTTTATTTATAATTGTTAGCACAACCGGCTCTTTGTGTACTTCTGACTCTCTAACAGTTTCTCACTTGGCCTGTAAATTTATATGTATGTAAGTGGGAAACAGTAGGAAAGTAAAGCATCCAACTAATAGAAGAATATATAAAATACAATTGGATGTGAGAGGAAAGAGAGGAGGAAAGATATAGGTAAAGAGAGGGGAGAAAGATATATAAAGATATGTAGGAATTAAATGAGAGAACATTAAAGCATTTAAGGTTCTGGTATGGTGTTTATTAGATTAAAAAAATCCATTTCCTGTCGAACAAGTTACACATGCCTGCCACTCGCTTCATCCATTCTCTCTCTCTCTCTCTCTCTCTCTCTCTCTCTCTCTCTCTCTCTCTCTTTCTTTCTATCAAGAAGAATATTCATTCTTTCTTTCTCTCCCCCACCATTTTTCCAGATGGAATGTTTGGAGTTGTAAAATAAAACTGCTGATATGTTAATTTAAAACAATTTATATCCCAAATAAGATTGGATAGTGAAAATAGTCATGGCGATAGTAGTAGTAGTAGTAGCAGTACATAATAATAATATTATTATTATTAATAATCATTATAATTATATTTATATTCAAACTGATATGATAAAAAATAGAACAAGTGTGATGTAAAGAAAAAGACAGAGTTAGTTTACTGAAAGGAAACAGAACTAAAATATAAACATATAAAACTAGAACAAATAGAACACAATCAGAAATACTTAGCTTTTAATCAGAAAAGGACATGACCTGAAATTACCATAAACAAATTTTTAACCACTCAGCTGCAACTGCTATTGCTACTACCACAACTACTACTCTGAAAAATCGCCACTACATGCTCAGTTAGTGCTAGAGCAGCTACTAACAACACCATTACTCATAAAATGCATAAGATAAAAATATCTACAAAGAAATAAAAACAAAGAAATAAAAAACCGGACCAGGGATCATCAGAAACTTTACAGGCAAGTGTTAATTGAAATTGGAGGCTCATCAAAAAGCTGGTTGGTGGTATTGATCTGCCAAAAAGATGTTGAAGAGAGAAGAATGACATTCCATGAAAGAAATTAGAGAGAGAGAGAGAGAGAGAAAACATGATGAAAATGGAGAAAGACAGAAAAAGAAATAGATACTACCAGAAGAGTAAAAATAAAAAGCCTAAGTTTCGAGAATTATAAACTTTAATTAGATATTGGTGTACATCGTTCACAAACTAATAATCATTATATAAATATCTGTAGCAAACATGTCAAAGTAACAAAATCAAAATGTAAATAAATAAAAAATTGTTTTAAAGATAAAAATATTATTAATAAATTGATGAAAGTTAAAAGTAACAAAATTAAATAATGGATGGATAAGTCAGTCCAATGCTTAGTCCTTTATTCCAAATGAACAAACAAGTGACTAGTCAAAAACTTTAGATCTATTTCAAATAAATAATTCTGTAACAACAAAATTTATTTATTTATGAAAAAACTAATAAAAAATTTTATTAATTAAAACTGCAATCTAAAAAAAATACTAAAACCCTTACAGCTTTCATTTGCAATAAAAATCCATAAAAAATCAAAGTTGCAAAATAAGGTTGCAATTTCCTGGTGAAGCATGCAGCCTTATAAAACCCACCTTTTACGAGCCATTAAATATCTAACGCAACTAACAATCACAACACAACAACAAATAATCACCCAATTCCGGTAAGAAATCCTGTTGTTGTTGCTGGTTGCCCGTCACGGCAGTAAGCGTCTGGTTACTGTTGGTCGGGGGGTGTTCTGATGGTTCGATTTTGATAGCGGGCAAGAGAGACATCTTTTTCCATCTATGATTTTCTTCGTAAGCAGGAAGAGAGGCGGCGTGATGAGGATAAGCGGCAGGCGATGGAGAAGACTCCGATTGGTTGGCAAGCATCGGGGGTATCATATGAGGTAGATAGTGCTGATGCTGATGGTGGTTATGTAACCCATTTTGGAGAAGTCCAGAGGTTAGGTGTCCTCCGTGAATTTGGTGGAGGATGTGTCCAGTCGCCGCGGCTGATTGTGGCGTGGGTTCGGTCTGTGGCGACTGCATGTTGTAGTGGCTCATGTCCATTGCCTTCCATTAAATTCTAATAAAAATAAAAATGCAATTATAGTTATTTTTATGATAATACTAATAGTCAGGATGACAATGCGGATTTCACTTGGAAGATGACAATACAGATTTATTCTGCATTAATCAATGGGTAGAGGGGTGTTAAGGTAATGTTTGTAAAGAAACTATTGTTAGTTTGTTAGGAATATTTAGCTAAAGAAATAATATTAGTTTCTATTGAAATCATTGCAGGATGCTATACTAGGAAACCACCCAAATTTGTTTTTAATATATCTCCATCAATTTATTCGGCAAAACTCATCAATCAGGTTATTAATTCAGAAGAACATAAAATTATTTTAATCTGACTACAGTTTGATCTGCTGAATCCTTTTGAAAATTAATTGTATTCGTCAATATTTAATAGATTGTTTTAGCTAGCCTGCCAGCTCATTTTAGACCAGCATCATTTTTTACTTTAGAACAGTCCAAACATTGCAATGTAAAAGTATGAAACCATAATCTTTTTCTATTTTTTTCCATCAGTAGATGAAACTTGAATGATTCAATTTAATAGTAAGCAAAGTTTCAGTTCTTAATAAGTTTTCCCTAAATGTTTACAGGTTATTGGTGTAAATTTATATCTTGAATATAATATATTG
The DNA here is from genome assembly GCA_963978895.1 of Erpobdella octoculata. Taxonomy (NCBI): domain Eukaryota; kingdom Metazoa; phylum Annelida; class Clitellata; order Hirudinida; family Erpobdellidae; genus Erpobdella; species Erpobdella octoculata. Next base: position 26,012,593 of record OZ022246.1, read on the forward strand.
CTTATCAAACTCATGTATATGCACATGGTAAATTTATCAAAACTTTTGATTCAAAAGCTAACAGCTAAAAATTGAAATAAATTATATAAGAAACGTTATAAACTGTGAAAACACATTTAATAACAAAATTGTAATCTACCTAGATTTAGAGTTTAGACATTTCCAATAATATCTTGTAATAATATAATATTTCCAATAATAATAAATAGTATAAGTCTATTTAAAGTAAAGTCTATTATAGTCAATAAGTAAAAATAACCACCCATAAATAAAACTTAGTAAGTAGACTTCATAAAACATAGTTTAAAAACAAGTTTGAAACGCTTACTTAAAATTAATTCTTTCTCAAAAGTTTCAGTTATTGCACCTTTTTTATTACTTTTCATAAGAAACCAGGTTCAGCAGTAAATTTATATAAAAAAAAACTTGTTACGAGGTAGAAACTTTTCACGCAAACAACTCCTCTTTCAATACAACATTCGCTTTTAAAGAAGCGACAAGATGAAATATTACATTAAAAAAAATCGCCGTCAAACACCTCAACTCTCGTCCACAACTTTTTGGTCGACAAAGTACAATCGTGTAGCTTCTGAAGCGCTTTTTTAGTTTTAAATTTTATTACGAATATTATTGTCTAATTAAAATAAAATTATTGAAATCAGTCAAAATAATTTTTAAACAATATAGTTAAAACCAGACATGGCCTAACAGCTTTAGATCGTTCTGGCGCCTAAACGGCGCTTCACAAAGCAAAGAGAACGTTATTTTTACAGTTTTTGATTAAATGCAAATATAATATTGATTTATGGATCTTTTAGTTTAATTAGTTTTTAACATATCAACATTGCAAGTTATTATAAGGGTTGCAAGAAAAATAGAAAGAAGCCTGACACCTAGCGAACAATTAAAACTAAGTTTTTATTGCTGTTTTAAACTTGGTTCAATAAACTCTTAGTCTAAACACTTTATCTATATTAAAACTTTAAATTGCTCTAGCTCCTAAACAGCACGTCCAAAAACAAAAAAAATGTCAATTTTGCTGTTAATCAAAAACTTTCATCAGGGACGGATCCAGGGGGTTGCACTCTCCCCCACGAAATTATGAAGCAAAACATTTTTCTTTGAAAATGACTGGAGTCTTCGGAAATTATATAGGCCAAATTAAAATATCTACGCCAACATCTCCCCCGGTCATAAAATATTTTGAGAGGAGAAAGTAGGTATGTCTTCCAATTTTTTTGGAGAATTACCTACGACTATACCAATCATAGAAAATTGCTAAAGAACTAAACTAATTCATACAGGTTTCTAATCAATACTGCATATTACATTTTTTCATCTTTTATAAGAAACAATTCTTTCTCTGTTCTTTCATTTACAAATTTCACGTTATTTAATCAATCAATCAAATTTGTATAGCGCTATTTACGTGGCGTTCAATAGCGCTTTAATGTCCTATCTACTCAGTTAACAATAAATGCATGGGGAGACGACCCTAAGGCAGTAAGGCCCTAGCGGACATAAAATCTTATCTATATATTTTATAAATGCCGTCTTCCATGCAACGACTAAAAAGCTGACAAAACTTTCTTCTTCAATTAGTGTGTTTTAAAATGATTGACTCTCCTTTGATTATCAGATAGGTTTTCCACCATGAGTATACCTATGTGACTTCATTTATAACTGGCATTTAGGATGGTACTAAATAAGATATGAAACTGAAACGGTAAATTGCCATAAAAAATAATTTTGACGTTTAAAATGTAATTCTATGATTAAATATTATTTAATTATCATCTTTATTTTAATTGACAACTGAAGACACACACACAAATTTACATAATTCAAATATCAAAATAACACTCCAGTCAGAAAATGCAGAAATGTTCCTTATTCAACTTTTTGCCGATTATTTATTCTTATTTTATTGTCGGAAAAGAACTGGCTATTTCTTTCTGTTTTCCATCGTTACGTCGCTATCATCGTCATCGTCATCCTCATCAGATGAAGAAATAGAAGTGACCATTGATTCGATCAGGGAAGATGAGAAAGCCGGGACGTAGCGGACAGAGGAGGATCCCCCAGCTCTCGAATTGGAAGTCGTGTTGACGGAACTCAAATTGGTAAACCTGGAAGCAGTTGTGCCAGACGTGGTCGGGTCTGTCGTTTGAAACGTGGACCGTTTATCTGTTGTCGAAGAACGGGTCGATTTGAAGGCCGAACTTTCTCCGGTACCACCCGTTTTGGAATGCAGCGTATCATCGGTCCCAGGACGTTTTGATTCGACTAAAGGCGTAACTGAAGTGGCAGAAGAGCTAGCGGAAAAACTGGTTTTTGTAGGAGAGGTAGCAGACGAACTGGCTGAAGTAGCAGTTTTGTATTCAGGACTCTGAATATTTTTGCTAGCTACAGTGGCTGAGGATCCGGATATATCGGGGGCTGTAGAGAATTTACTTTCAGCGGCAGACTTGCGAGTTTTTTTCTCTACAGAAGGAAACAGCTGACCAAAACGAATGGCTTTAGTCACTTTGGAAGACCGATCGGTTGTCTCGACCCTTCTTACCTTGTTTTCTCGAATCCGAGTGGAAGCCGATTCATCGCTCAAATCCAGACCCATCAGAGACAACACGCGCTTCTCCGCTTCCGATAGTTGTTGAGGTTTCGGCCACTCCTCCTCGTCGTCGAAAGACAGCAGATAACCCTTGCCGGAGCTCTTAGGAAAGCCCGTCCTAAGGCTCCAGTCTATAGATGTCTGAATGTATCTCAGCAACGGTATGAGGAAAAAATACAGTACGATCAGAAGGCAACCGGGTATGGAGACGGCTTTTTTGGCATAACCCAAATAGGAGTCGTAGAAAACATTCAGACAGCCATCTCTGTAAACGGTGAGGGGCTTTACCTCACCAGTGGCAATTGTTTCACGTATGTCAGTTTGCACATCATCGTGCAAGCATAGCGGCTGTACGTCGGAATTGCAGCAGCTGAATGGAACTTCCTGGTGCAGAAAGGAAACTTATTTTCATAATTATAAATGGAAATAACATATTTTTCGAAAGCCATTTTGAATCTAGATGTTTTGAATTGAATTTTTCTATCTATTCATTTCATTTTAACTTTTTTTAATCATATCTGTTTTTCGAAAAAAAAAATTGTTTAATGTATTTCTCAACTATTATCTCGGCAAATGAATTTTGATATAGCTGAATAATAGGATTCGATGATGAATTTGGAATAAGACTACGTAATAGGACTCCCGAGTGAACCATCCCCCATAGAAAAAAGTCTTCACGTACTTTCTTGGTCCTGCTGTAAGAATAATCTCTAGAAAACCAGTCAATACCGAACCATTCTCTGTAGTTCCTATTGCCGCAGCACTTGAAAGACCGCTGAACTTCGTCCATGGCCGCTCTGTACTGCTCGTCGTAACCGTATTTGAGCATGGCTCTCCTGAAGCCGTTCTTTTAGCACAGAGAAAAGCAACAACAAAAAATCAAACAGTGAAAAAAGAGAAATGCGCGCAAAATAACGAATAATAATTGATTTTCCTATTTATCGAATAGTTCAGCGTACGGAAATTGAAACGCTGCTTGGGACAAATGCAAAACAGGTTTTCAGAGCAAGATCATTGGTAGTATTATACACTGTATTATTGAAATAAAAAATTTATTTAAAATTTATTTAAAAATAAACTATGTGGGCATTGCTTCTATTTTTTAACATCTGTACGAATATATTGAAGAATTAAAATGATTATAATTGATTTCAGACCCGCGCCCAAAACACACCGTCAGATCGTCCAAAGGCTGGTAAGAGGCGCGGCCATGTAGTGCCACAATGGCAATTTCTAGTATCCCATGTAGCAGCTTTAAAATCATCAACGCAGCCAGTACTCTTGTATAACACAGCGTTCTCTTGCTGGCGAATGTCTGCGAAAAGCACATGGTCATACCCAGAAAGTGGATTTTCATGCCCGCCAAGCCGGCAACTATGAGACTGTACGAAAGTTTATGATCGCCTTCTTTCTCTAGCGCCATTAGCCCGGCCTCGAACGCTTCCATGCCGTAAATACCGGAAAAAAATTGCAAGTAGGAAAAAAAGAAGGCAAACGAGCTGAGAATGATGTAAATGTAAATTAGTACACGTCTCCGTTTCTCGCTTATTCGCACACCCAAAATCGTCATTGTTCCGGGGCTGTTTTCGTTAAGGAGAGCTAGATACTTTATAACCTCGTTGATCTTATTTTGTGCTCAAATAGATTATTTAAGAAATATAGGTTAAATAAAACGCTAAATAGACAGCTTATATATATTATGAAGCCGAAGCTCTTCTGCTTTTGGCGCTTCACACTGTTTGCACACAGGCGAAAACATCAGGTGACGTTTCAAAACAAAAGGCATAAAACTATATTTTTAAATGCCGACTTAAAATTGTTCCAACCAAACGTTTACAACACAACCGAAAAAGATGACCGTTTTATAACCTGTGTTTTGTAATCAAAAGTTGCCTTTGCCTTCGATGTCGTGTGAAAACTGAACTTTGCTTTGAAATGCTATAACCACTCATTTTTTTCATAAATTTTATTCTATTTCATTAGTTTTTGGTTAGAATTAATTAAAAAAAAAATTATTTTCTATAATTACTTGTTTTCATTTATTAAACAACTTCTTTAATCGCTGCTTAAAAAAACTAATCATCAATTAAAACAGTGCTCAGGGTTTTCTTTGAATCGGCAAAGGGAAAATCTTAAGCACTGGCGGGTTCAAAAGATCATGAGTTGACCAAGGATGTGGCGAATTTGTTAGCTCCAGAACTTCAAAAGACTTACAAAAGTTTTTAGGTTGTGGTTGTCGTTTCTGTTTAGCCAGTTGCCGTTTTTGCGCAGATGACGTTAAGTTTACTGGCCAGTTAATATTTTTCTCATGAATATCATTCAGCTGATGCTCGGGAAAGAACTGTTTAACATGAGGATAATTATACGCTGGAGACATGGGAAACATGTCTCGTTCGGATGACGGTGAAGAATTTCCGTTAAAAAAACTGAAGAGAGATTGATTTTCTTCTGTCAACGTTTTATCGTCAACTCTCATTTGTTCGAAACCATACGCCAATGACGGTCTGGTTGTTGAATTTATTTGATCAAGTCTTAAAGTTTCGGTTGAATCAAAATCGCAGGAGTTACTTGTAATACTTCTCTTGTCTGTGTCCGCACCGCAACAGTTTCGGACTGATTTGTCAAAATCAGGAGTAGTTTGATTTTGTCCGGCTCTGTTGTGTTGAGTTTTGTTGTTTTCTTTGTGAGTGTTACCAAATCCATACTTCGCTAGCCTTCTCAAGCCGTAGTCTTCGGCACCACCTAAGAGACTAGAAGTGGCAGTTGTTGTGCCGCTGGAGGACGTTGTACTTAACTCGCTGACGCTACCATCCGTTTTTAATAGACTTGTAGCCGACGAATTGGAAGAACTTGAGCTACTAGTTTTACTACTATGGTAGCTTAGATCAGCGCTGCTCTGTGTCAATGTTTTGCTCAAATTTGTTGCACCGGTTACTGATGAATTGTTGGTAAAGTTAAACGTCGATGTGTTAGAGGTACCACTGAGATCTGTAACTGTTTCGCTTGTAGATGATTTGTTTAAGTCTCGGATTGTAGTTTTACTTAAATCTGTTTCAGTAGTGGGAGTACTTGAGCTCAACGTGGATAGGGTAGTACTGGTAGTTGAAGTTATTCCAGTTGCACTTTCACCATTCTCCGGCACTGATCTATGAAACTTTTTGTTCTTGAAATTGAATCTACTGCCAGAAGCAGAAGTATTTTTATTAGAACTTGGTTTGCTCAACATTCCAGTAGTCTCCTCCGTTTTTATAGTTTCTGTTTTCTCGAGCTGGTCTTTGGCGTCTAACATGGGGTTTTCCTGCCTGGAAATAGGTATCGGAACAGGTAATACAGATTTTGGTTTAACAGGAGGCTTGCTACTTGTGGGAAGGGGTGTAAAGTTATGCCTGGAAATAGATATCGGAACAGATATTACAGATTTTGGTTTAGCAGGTGGCTTGTTACTTGTGGGAACGAGTTGAATGTTATGTTTTTCTGCTTTAGGAAATGCTTCTTGGCGAAGAGACTTAACATCAGATGTCTCTTCTGCGGCAAGTTTTGAATACAACATCTTGCCACCAATTTTTTCAATTGGCGACACTGGATCGGTTAAAAATGTTGTATGTGTTTTGTCTGTGGTCTCTGGTGTGCTAGTAGTAAAAGTCGACGTCGTCTTAGGTACGTGACTCATTTTTTTGATAGGGCGCGAATCTGAGAATACAGTTTTTTGAGTAGTAGTAAAATGTTCATCCTTAGCTGTATCGTGTTTGTTTGTTTCACCCGTCAATGTTGAGCCTGTTGATGATTCGATTATTGCAGTCGTTGTAATCGTTTGGCTGGATGTTTTACCAGACTTTGACGTGGTAGTTTTTCCAGACTCTTTCTCTCTTCCATCAGATATAGGTTCTTCTTTATTTTGTCGCTTGTCGTCAGTTATTTTCAGATGTCTTGTTAGGCGAATTTCCGCAAGATCCGCATCTATGATGGAATTCAACGACTTAATCTTCTCTAACAAATGCTGCTTTTCTTCTATCAACTCCTTTTTTTCTAGACCTTTTGCAGCATCTATGATAGACTTCAACGTCTTAATTTTATTTTCCAAAAGTTGTCTTCTCTCTAACGCTGTTTCTTTTAGACTTTTTTCCGCCGATGTACCTTTTTCTACTATCTCTTTCTTATCCGGGGGTTCTCTCTCTAAAGTTTGCAACGGACTTGTGAAAGTTGTTCTAGATGGAGTAGGCAATCCTTGATTTTCTTCTTTTTCTTTTCTCAACTCTTGTCGTATCGTATTTGTGTCTCGAGTAAGTTCATATTGGCCAGATTCTATTTTACTCTTCTTCGATTCCGAGAATTCTTCTGCTGTTGAACTAAAAGTTTTAGTGTGTGCTGACAAAAAACCCAGAAAATGGACTATAAGAAGAAGCGAAAAGCTGACAGCTAACGGCAGCGTGAGAGATGTTTTAATGTAACGTAAAAAGCGATTTCTGAAATTTTCGCTACAGCCGGTTTGGTAGATGGTTAGCTCTTTTTTATAATCGTAGCCGGGATGTAGGAAATTTCTGAAGATGTTTGTGTGTATGCAAAAGCTCATGTCTTTCGTGTTGCAACAGCTATGAGGAGTGTCCTGAAGTTGATCATGAAAGTATTTTGTGAACATTAAAAAAAAATGAAATGAATAATTTTTAAATTTTTAAACAAAACTTTAAAAATTTGATTTTTTGTTTTATAAATCATGAGCTCTGAAGTTTTCAAGTTAACGTGGCTCTTTTATTTAATGTTCTGTTTCTCACCATATGTTCAGTATCAGTCTACGTCGTACCTAAAAAGAAAAACAGTCAAATAACCGTCAGATATAGAGTCTTTGTTATGTTGAACAGTGTCTTGAGTTTCGATGAAATTGGTGAAATTTGATCAAAAGAATGCCACGGGAAATAGAACCAATCCCTAAAGTCGACGTTTCCACAACATTTGTACTTGTGCTGGAGTTCATCTATCAGTCGGCGTGTTTGACTGTAATTTGAGTACATGGACATGGTTGGTAGAAAGCCATTCTGCATTTGAGTGTTTTATTAAATTAAGATGAACTTTAAGAGGAAAAAATTTCTTAAAGCTATGTCTTTATTTTTCTATCTTTCTTTTTTTTGTTACATGACAATCTAATTTTTTGATTAGAGATTGTTCATACGACTTTTATAAATTGAAATGTTTTCATAAGATCACCTACCTAAAATGATAAGTTTTCAAATAATAATAACAATAATAATCACACCACATCACAAACAACCACCCTTTTTGTCTCTTTTGTGTAACATTTTGTGAAAACATTATTACAAAATTAAATTTGTTAAAACATTCAATGAATAAAAACTAAAACTAATTCAATGAATAAAAAATTAAAATAATATTCAATGAATAAAATACGGGAAGAAAGTATGGAACAAAAGCCAACGATTTAGAATATTCTAGAATTATTTTTCAAATTCCTATTTTTATTGATTGTAATATAATATTTAAAAAAAAACTGAACCTACCTCAAGTCCGGAAGCCACTTGCGAGGCACTCATGGCACTGACAATGATAGCCATTAAGAGGAAAATCAACTGGAAGATCACCAACAATCGAAAAACATCACGAGAATTTCTCAACACATTCGTATACTCCCAGGCGAAAGTTAGAGACCAGCAAACGTAGACGCCCGCCGCAGCCAAGATTAGTCCGAAAAGCGAAGCCAGGTAGAGAAGTACCTCTAAAAACGTTGTATTCGAAGCTTGCATGGCAACCAGAAAAGGCTTGTAGGCTTTCGTGTATACCACTGCCATGGCTAGGAGTGTAAGGTAATTGACGGAACTCATCAAAGAGGCTAGAACGCAAATGTAGAGCAATCTGTAAGTTGTCACTCTGGAGATTGGGAAGAGTACTCGAGTTGTTTGGTCGTCATCCGTTTCGGAAACTTGCAATTGGTCAGCACTACCAGAGAACGATTTTCTAACACTTTTCATTGCTGTTTAAAGGTGTTTATAACTTTTAGAAATTTTTTTTTTTTACAGTACCATGAGAGAGAGAGAGAGAGAGAGAGAGAGAGAGAGAGAGAGAGAGAGAGTAATGATGGTGGTATCGAATATATTTATCGTATATACGAACAAATTTTCAGTGTAGTCTATAGTAGTAATAATAGTTTATCAAGCATTTCAAAGCTTTCGGGTCTTGTTAATGCTTATATTTATTTACAATAATACTTTTTACAGATGAAAAAGAGAAAATTAGACGTCCGTGTTATGTCCTCCAAGAAAGATTTCTTTGTGAAATTGGCGAAAAGTGAACTTTTTCAGGAGAATAAAAACTGCGTCCATTTTTTATTTCAAGATCAGAAAACCGAGAGTAGACTGTGTATAGGTGAAACGTGTTAAAACAAATCAATTAAAATAAAAAAAAAAATGAATAAATCTCGATTTAAATTCTTTATTTATTTTCTAATTAATTTGTCAGAAAATCATTTTTTAAAATATCCTTCGACAGGGTAAACACAAGTTTATTATGTTTTTATTTTAAGCGACGTCATCAAATGAAAGAAAGAGAAAAGAAAAAAAATACAATATTTAAAAAATCTTTTTATAATAACACGTTTTTGTGAACTAAAAAAAAAATTTTGTCTCTGGGCTGTATGAAAAATGTCTCGATGGAGGCATGCATTAATTGTGGACATTCGTATAACGAACAAGCCATACTTTTTTAAAACTTAAAACGTGGGACGCCGTTTATTCAAACATTATTGAGACATAATAAAAAAAATTAGTTTGTTACATAGGAATAGAATTAAAAAGTTTTATTCAAAATTATTTTAAATTTTAAGAAAGGACCAGAATTGCCAAAAATAGAACTTGAGGTTTTTTCTGTACATTTAGATACGAAAACATACCCTGATCTATATTTTGCTTCATAGCTTTTTTATTTCTTGGACTATTTTCAAAAAATTAGTTTTATGTTTAGCATATATATTTGTCTTTCTAATGCATTAAGTTACAAACCCAATGCAGTCAAAAATCATAATCTACTACAGGCAGTGCTGGGTAGGATTTCAAATCAAATAATTTCAAGTGCTTTTGATTTGAAGTAATTTCACAATTAATGACCTTGATTTCGATTTAAAATCATATTTTTTCTAATGATTTTGATTTCAAATTTTTTCAAAAATGATTTTAAGCAACACTGTCTTCAGGGCTCCAAACTAAAAAATCCTTTCCATACATTTACATAGAGATGATGACGGTTTTTTGCCTGTAACTTTTTTATTTTTTGCAATATTAAATTTATTTTTAAACCTATATATTTTTTTCTAAATACCCTTCTAACGATGGCACAACCCCAATGCATGCATTTTTTTGGGCAAACTAGTTGATGGATCCAGCAGCGCTGAAAACTTTGATATCATTTGTAATCAAAAGTTCCCTATGCCTCTTTCATTCTTCGATGTCGTGCAAAAATTGAACTTATCTTTGAAATTCTCTTACCACACATTTTTTTCATAAATTTTATTCTATTTAATTAGTTTTTTGTTATAATTAATTTAAACAAGTATTTTCTATAATTAATTGTTTATTAAACAAATTCTTTAATCGCTGCTTAAAAAACTAATCATCAATTAAAACAGTGCTTAGGTTTTTATTTTGAATCGGCAAAGGGAAAATCTTAAGCACTGGCGGGTTCAGAAGATCATGAGTTGACCAAGGATGTGGCGAATTTGTTAGCTCCAGAACTTCAAAAGACCTACAAAAGTTTTTAGGTTGCGGTTGTCGTTTCTGTTTAGCCAGTTGCCGTTTTTGCGCAGATGACGTTAAGTTTACTGGCCAGTTAAAATTTTTCTCATGAATATCATTCAGCTGATGCTCGGGAAAAAACTGTTTAACATGAGGATAATTATACGCTGGAGACATGGGAAACATGTCTCGTTCGGATGGCGGCAAAGAATTTCCGTTAAAAAAACTGAAGAGAGATTGATTTTCATCTGTCGACGTTTTATCGTCAACTCTCATTTGTTCGAAACCATACGCCAATGACGGTCTGGTAGTTGAATTCATTTGATCAAGTCTTAAAGTTACGGTTGAATCAAAATCGCAGGAATTACTTGTAATACTCCTCTTGTCTGTGTCCGCACCGCAACAGTTTCGGGCTGATTTGTCAAAATCAGGAGTAGTTTGGTTTTGTCCGGCTCTGTTGTGTTGAGTTTTGTTGTTTTCTTTATTATTGTTACCAAATCCATACTTTTCTAGCCTTCTCAAGCCGTAGTCTTCGGCACCACCTAAGAGACTAAAAGTGGCAGTTGTTGTGCCGCTGGAGGACGTTGTACTTAACTCGCTGACGATACCATCCGTTTTTAATAGACTTGTGGCTGACGAATTAGAAGAACTTGAGCTACTAGTTTTACCACTATGGTAGCTTAGATCAGCGCTGCTCTGTGTCAAAGTTTTGCTCAAATTTGTTGCACCGGTTACTGATGAATTGTTGGTAAAGTTAAACGTCGATGTGTTAGAGGTACCACTGAGATCTGTAGCTGTTTCGCTTGTAGATGATTTGTTTAAGTCTCGGATAGTAGTTTTACTTAAATCTGTTTCAGTAGTGGGAGTACTTGAGCTGAACGTGGATAGGGTAGTACTGGTAGTTGAAGTTATTCCAGTTGCACTTTCACCATTCTCCGGCACTGATCTATAAAACTTTTTGTTCTTGAAATTGAATCTACTGCCAGAAGCAGAAGTATTTTTATTAGAACTTGGTTTGCTCAAAATTCCAGTAGTTTCTTCTGTTTTTATAATTTTTGTTTTCTCGAGCTGGTCTTTGGCGTCTAACTTGGGGGTTTCCTGCCTGGAAATAGGTATCGGAACAGGTATTACAAATTTTGGTTTAACAGGAGGCTTGCTACTTGTGGGAAGGGGTTGAATGTTATGTATTTCTGCTTTAAGAAGTGCTTCTTGGCGAAGAGACTTAACATCAGAGGTCGCTTCTGCGGCAAGTTTCGAGGACAAGATATCGCTACCACTTTTTCCAATTGGCGAGACTGGATCGGTTAAAAATGTTGTATGTATTTTGCCTGTGGTCTTTGGTGTGCTAGTAGTAAAAGTCGACGTAATAGGAACATCTCTGAGTTTTTCGCTAGTGGCCGATTTTGTGAATAAAATTGTCTGAGTAGTATTTGAACCTACATCCTTAGCTGCATCGGGTTTTTTTGTTTCACCAGTCAACGAACCTGCTGATGATTCTACGACTGCAGTCGTTGTGATCGTTTGGCTGGATTTTTTACCAAACTTTGATGTGTTAATTTTTTCAGACTCTTCCACTCTTTCATCAGATTTAGGTTCTTTTTTATTTTGTTGCTTTTCGTTAGTTATTTTTAGATGTTTTTTTAAGCGAGACTTAGCCGTATCTATGATGGAACTCAACTTCTCAATTTTTTCTCCAAAATGCAGCTTTTCCTTTAACAACCCTTTTTCTTTTAGATTTTTTAACTTATCTATGATAGAACTCATCTTCTTAATTTTTTCTGCCGAATGCTGTCTTTTCTCTAACAACTCATTTTTTTTTAGAACTTTTTCCGCATCAATGATGGAACTCAATCTCCTAATTTTCTCTACCAAATGCTGCGTTTTCTCTAACGACGCTTTTTCTTTTAGACTTTTTTCCGTCGATGATGTACCATCTTCCACTATCTCTTTTTTTTCTGCGGGTTTTCTTTCTAAAGTTTGCAAAGGACTTTTGAAAGTTGTTTCAGACGGAGTAGCCAATTCTTGATTTTCTTCTTTTTCTTTTCTCAACTCTTGTCGTATCGTATTTATGTCTCGAGAAAGTTTAGCTGTCTGAGACAGCTGTTCTTTTTTTCCCAATCTGTGCAATTTATCTTCTTCAAAAAAATCATCACTACTACTACTGCATGCAGATCCTTTCTTTTTCTTCAAACAGCGAGATGTTTTAAATTTCCTTTTTCCCGCTGGCGGCGATGGGTCATCGGATCCTGAAGAAAATGTTTCTCGACTCAAAACTTTTTTCCTGCCAAACAAACGATTGATAATCTTGTCATCATAGTCACCAGATTTTATTTTACTCTCGATTGACTCCCAGAATTTTTCTTCTGTCATACGAAAATTTTTAGAGTGGGTTGACACCCAACCTAGAGTATTGAGTATAAGAAGAAGCGAAAAGCTGATAGCTAACGGCAGCGTAAGAGATGTTTTAATGTAGCGTAAAAAGCGATTTCTGAAAATTTCGCTACAGCCGGTCTGGTAGATGGTTAGCTCTTTTTCATAGTCAGAGCCGGTATGTAGGAAATTTCTGAAGATGTTTGTGTTTATGCAAAAGCTCATGTCTTTCGTGTTGCAACAGCTATGAGGAGTGTCCTGAAGTTGATCATGAAAGTATTTTGTAAACATTAAAAACAAACAGAAATGAATAATTTTGAAACTTTAAAAAAAGTTTAAAAATTGGATTATTATGTCCTATAAATCATAAGCTCTGAAGTTTATTTAATGTTCTTTTTTTCACCATTTGTTCAGTATCAGTCTACGTCGTATCTAAAAAGAAAAACAGTCAAATAACCGTCAGATATAGAGTCTTTTCTACGTTGAACAGGCCTTTGAGTTTCGATGAAATTGGTGAAATTTGATCAGAGGAATACCACGGGATATAGAACCAATCCCTAAAGTCGACGTTTCCACAACATTTGTACTTGTGCTGGAGTTCATCTATCAGTCGGCGTGTCTGGCTGTCATTAGAGTACATGGACATGGTTGGTAGAAAGCCATTCTAAAATGACAAGTTTTCAAATAATAATAATAATAATAATAATAATAATAATAATAATAATAATAATAATAATAATAATAATAATAATAATAATAATAATAATAATAATAATAATAATAATAATAATAATAATAATAATAATAATAATAATAATAATAATAATAATAATAATAATAATAATAATAATAATAATAATAATAATAATAATAATAATAATAATAATAATAATAATAATAATAATAATAATAATAATAATAATAATAATAATAATAATAATAACAATAATAATAATAATAATAATAATAATAATAATAATAATAATAATAATAACAATAATAATAATAATAATAATCACACAACAGCACAAACGACCACCCTTTTTGTCTCTTTTGGATAGCATGTCGTAAAAACATCATTATAAACATTAAAAATGTTAAAACATTAAATGAATAAACAAATTAAAAAAATATTCAATAAATTAAAAAAAATAAAAATAATATTCAATGAACAAAAAAATAAAAATTATATTCAATGATTGAATTACGAGAAAATAATTACAAAACGGTTTAGAAAAAAAACTGAACCTACCTCAAGTCCGGAAGCCACTTGCGAGGCACTTATGACACTGACAATGATAGCCATTAAGAGGAAAATCAGCTGAAGGAGCATTGACAATCGAAAAACAACAAATGATTTTCTCAACACAGTCGTATACTCCCAAGCGAACCTGACGAAAGACAGAGACCAGCAAACGTAGATGCCCGCCACAGCCAAGATTAGTCCGAAAAGCGAAACCAGGTAGAGAAATCCCTCTAAAAACGTTGCATTCGAAGCTTGCATGGCAACCAGAAAAGGTTTGTAGGTTTTCGTGTATCTCACAACCATGGGTAGGAGGGTTAGATAATTGAAGGAACTCATCAAAGAGGCTAGAACGCAAATGTAGAGCAATCTGTAAGTTGTTACTCTGGAGATTAAGTAGTTTTCTCGAGTTGTTTGGTCGTCATCCGATTTAGAGAATATTTTTATAGCATTTTTTATTGATTTTGAAAAGCCTTTATAATTTTTAGAATATCTTCTTTTTTTGTTTACTACCATGAGTATAAGAGAAAGAGAGAGTACTGATGGTGATAGCAAATATATTTGTCGTTTATACGAATAAATTTTCAGTGTAGTCTATAATAATAATAATAATTCATCAAACATTTCAAAACTTTTGAGTCTTGTTAATGCATATGTTTATTTACAATAATACTTTTTACAGATGAGAAAGAGAAAATTAGACGTCCTTGTTATGTCCTCCAAGAAAGATTTCTTGACGACATTGGCGAAAAGCTAAGATTGAACCTTTTCAGGAAGATAAAAACTGTGTCCATCTTTTATTTTAAGATCAGATTACCGAGTGTAGACTGTATATCTTTATGTTTATATATACACACACATAGAAACATGTTAAAACAGATCAATTGAAATAAAATAAATAAATTGTTATTTAAATTCTTTATTTATTTTCTAATTAATTCGTCAGAAAATCATTTTTTAAAATATCCTTCGACAGGGTAAACACAATTTTATTATGTTTTTATTTTAAGCAACGTCATCAAATGAAAGAAAGAAAGAAGAAGAAGAAAAAATGTTAATAAAAATGGTTAGGTTTGTCGTAGTTGTCATGAGATAATTTTACCAATTTATGTGCACTAACGTGCATAATAATAACTACAATATTTTTTTTGCTATCACCGTTTATAGTCTTTTACACCAGGTGTATTAAAATTGATATTGCAGTATGTATGAAAAACCGAAGTTGTTCCTGTCATGGATCATAATTTTATCATTTTAACTTTTCCCTCCTCCTTTCTCCAGGCTTGGGACTGGCTTGCAAAAGCAAGGCGGAGTTATAACTACAAAATCTCTTTACCATATAAATATACATAATACCTAGATATGTATAATGATAACTACATGGACAGTAATAAGTGAAAAATCCTGTATTTTGAATTTAACAAGTATTAATATTTTATCAGCGTCTAAACACATTTGTCGGTTATCAAGAAAAACTGAAATTGTATGCATAGACACACAGCTAGTCCAATTTGTTGTGTTTACTGTACAAATTATTACTTACATATTGTGCTTGGGAATCGTACACTCACACACAAGTGCGAAATGTCACTCCTTCAGAATTGAACACATTTTTTCATTCCAGGTTCAGACGCGTGACCAGGTTAGCTAAAGCTGGTGTTAAATAAACTCGTTGGAAACAACGTTTGTCGCGTTTAATAAATTCGTTAAAGTTCAGAAATTTTTGACATTCGCGAAGACGAAGACTCCTAACGTTTGACTAAAAGCTTCTGTTTATTTCTTCAAAAGAATTGTTTGTTTTTGGTAGGTTTTTTTTAAATTTATTTTAATACTAAAATGTATACATTATTACATTCATATTGCGTTGGAAAATAACTGTTTAATGAAAATATCGTTTTTTTAGGATATTGTAATTATTAAAATACACAAATGTAGTTAATATTATAAACATATTAAAGTATCAACCTTGTTACATACATATATTGTTCGTGGGCTATCTTTTTAGGAAATATAGTCCAGGGAAATAATGCCCGGGAGATATCACCCAGTTGATTTTATCCGGGGGAAATATTTTCCGGAGAGATATTTATACCGGGGGATATTGTCTGGGGCTGGAGGTAGTCCTAGACTCCTTGTGGTGACAATTCAAGTACCAATGTTCGAGTGTTGTTTTCCAAGCCATTTGTTTTGTTTAGAAGAGAAAGAATCTCAACGTGAAGAGTTTAACAGTTTTCGTATCGCCATGACGTGTTCGTTTATCATTCTCATGCTCAGCTACTTCCGGGCTAAGATGGTAACGGAAATGTCACAAAAAATTATTTGTTATTTTTTTTTGTAGAAGGTCACCTCGTTGACTAATGTTTTTTTTTTGTGAGTATTTTTGCTTACTTTATGAAAAATGCGATTTCATCAACGAATCGTTTGAAAATCATATAGAAATATTATTTTATTTCAAAAACTTAATTTTATATAATAAATAAATAACAAAAAATCTACATTTTTCAAGGCAGCTAAAAAAAAGGATCATTCGGTCACTTCAATTGCTTTGAGTAAACATTGTTAAACCTTTCGCAAGAGCAAGGCGATCGCCATGTTTGTTTGTTTACGTTTGTTACAAAAGGTTGTGAATAGTTTGCAACCCAAGATCCTGAATAAGTAGTCATGTGACTTTTTTTTATAAAAAATAGTGTGTAAATAAATTATTCTCCTTTTTACTAATTAACAATCATAATATGTTATCACGCATATTATGTTATGCAACAAATAATAAGTATTCTTTCTTTCAGAATCTTAAGAAATTTACCAAAAACAATATCTGAAAATCATATATATCGTTAACCCTATGACAAACATCTGGGGTCCAATGGACCCCCAGCGGTGATATAACCTGGCATAACTCTGACGATGTTAATTATGTTTATTTAACCAAAAGTCATGAATAAGCTTCTTCTTTTGGTCATCCTACGCTTCTACCTTCCTGGAACGAAAATCTTAAAGCAAAATGCTACATGGTTTAGCTCGGTCGGTACCTACTGAAATGCATCTCTGCTTTTACATCTTCCTTGTTGTTGTTGTTGTTGTTGTTGTTGTCGTGTAATTGACGTTAACGTTGTGTCTGGAAAAGTGGAAAAGCTTGATGTGGCTGTTGTTGATATCGTCGCTTAAGATGTTGTATTGATTAAGTGATAGTATTGATTTATGATGAAGTGTAGTAGACGAACTAGATGATGATAATAATAATAAGACAGTTGTGGTAGTTAACTAAAAATCATTTCTGTTTGTTTTTGCGTCGTTTATTCAATCTGTTAAATAATGTTTTTTATAATTAATCATTATTGTTATTTATAATCGATAAAAATATAATATTATTATAAAAAAATTAAATGATATATTTATTTTTAATTTACAACCTGACGAAATCGAATCCCTTGACATCAGACGATGACAATTGGGCGGGCGATATAATGAGAATCAAACAATAACGTCACTTTAGAACTCCACCCACGCACCACAGGGCATAGATATAAAAGAGAAAAATCACGCATCACGAGACCTGAGCATAGACAACGCAATTTCTCTGAAACTGGACGCCTCCGTGACAAAATAAGATTTGTCGTAATTAGATTTAGAAATAATTTTTTTAAAGCTATTTCTTTTTTAAATATATATAAAGAAAAGTGGAGTTGTAAATTTAGTTGCGGATTCTTTAATAATTTGTTTCTTGCTTTGTAGATTCACTCAAAACAGTGATGAGGTAATATTTGATCGACACCGTCGACCAAATTAGAGATAATTCATAATATTTTAGTTATAGTTCGATAAATAAATAAATAAATGTTTGCAGATACATTATTTTAAAAATGATAAAATTAATATTATTATTATTATTCAAATGTTTTAATAAAATTTAAATAAAAAGTGAGTTGACAAATTTTTTTACTATAAAGTTTCAATAAGACAAAATAAAAAAATAACTTAAATTGTTATTATGCCAATTATCAAATAGTAATAAACACTATTTTTGCAAGTATACCTTGCTAAAAATACATTTGAATAACTTTATCAAAACGTTTTTTTTATTCTTCTAGTTTTTGAGAAAAACCCCAAATTTCGAAATTGAGGACAATTTAAAAAACAATTCGGTAAAATCGTTTTCAAAATGATGCCCGTTTCGGCCATGTTGATTTTACAACTCATTTTTACTTCCGGTCTTCCGCTGGCAAACGGCAACAAACAAATTCGACGACACAACAGTCTGGAAACACTATTCGACAGCATTGCAACATTCCTTTTCAACAAAATTGACAACGATGACCACATCGGTACCAATGACGATAAAAGTGTTGAGAATTCGTTCGACGAAAATTTCGTCGAAGACGGTGAAAACGATTTCAACACCGAACAGGCGAATCTCAACAGTGTTGCAAAAGAAATCGACTTAAATTCGACAATTCAACAACAACTTCTAAAGTATCTCATCCACAAAGAATTAGACAACATTGATTCAACATCAGTCGAAAATTTCCTACAAGACAAAACCGTCGAAAAACATCACCATAATGAAAACACCGATCATACAAGCATTCAACAGCCGGCTACCGGAAGCTCCGCCATCTTGGAAAGAGACGCCCGAGCGCATCACGCAGCCCATCAAAGCCACAGCCACCATCGAAGCTCCAGCCACAGCAACGACTTCGACGACGACGACAACGGCGGCACTGGTAGCGACGAAGGGGAAACATCTGTCAATTATTACTTCAATCCGAACAGTCCTCATCTCCTCCTCAATCACCAACATCTTCACCATCACTATCAATCCGTCTGGAGCAATCCGTGCGGTCCGGACAACCTGCTGGTGACAGGCAACAGCGACGAAATCCAGCTGAGACAGATGAGCCTGGCGGAAAAGCAGATGACTGTCCAAGAATCGACGAGGTTTCTAAGAAGGATGCTGACAGGACTTTTGAGTCTATACGAAGATCTACTGCCGAAATATGTAAGACGAACAGAAGTGTTTGGAAGGATATATGGATGATGGACGGATATATTGATGATAGACGGATATGTTTTTTTTTTTTTTTTTTTTTTTTTTTTTTTTTAATTATAGTTTATAGTCTTTTACACCATGTGTTTTAAGACGCAGACGGATATGTGGATGATGGACGAATATACGAATGATGGACGGATATATGGATGATGGAAGGATATATGGATGATGGAAGGATATATGGATAATGGACGGATATATGGATGATGGTCGGATATATGGATGATGGAAGGATATATGGATGATGGACGGATATATGGATGATGGAAGGATATATGGATGATGGAAGGATATATGGATGATGGAAGGATATATGGATGATGGACGGATATATAGATGATGGACGGATATATGGATGATGGAAGGATATATGGATGATGGACGGATATATGGATGATGGAAGGATATATGGATGATGGAAGGATATATGGATGATGGAAGGATATATGGATGATGGACGGATATATAGATGATGGACGGATATATGGATGATGGAAGGATATATGGATGATGGACGGATATATGGATGATGGAAGGATATATGGATGATGGAAGGATATATGGATGATGGACGGATATATGGATGATGGAAGGATATATGGATGATGGACGGATATATGGATGATGGAAGGATATATGGATGATGGAAGGATATATGGATGATGGAAGGATATATGGATGATGGAAGGATATATGGATGATGGAAGGATATATGGATGATGGAAGGATATATGGATGATGGACGGATATATGGATGATGGAAGGATATATGGATGATGGAAGGATATATGGATGATGGACGGATATATGGATGATGGACGGATATATGGATGATGGAAGGATATATGGATGATGGACGGATATATGGATGATGGAAGGATATATGGATGATGGACGGATATATGGATGATGGAAGGATATATGGATGATGGAAGGATATATGGATGATGGAAGGATATATGGATGATGGAAGGATATATGGATGATGGACGGATATATGGATGATGGACGGATATATGGAAGATGGAAGGATATATGGATGATGGACGAATATATGGATGATGGACGGATATATGGATGATGGAAGGATATATGGATGATGGACGGATATATAGATGGTGGACGGTGTCAGTACCGAGCCTCAAGAAACTTTATTAGATTAGAAACTTTAACAGATTAGAGAAGACAACGTGGAACAGTCGCACAGGACTTTCCCTCTCACAAAAAAAACCAAGCGGAACCTCTTCGAACGGCGATCGCCTGCCGCGTTATATAAAGAAATCTGGTCATGTGATCAGAATCCGCCTCTCTGATTCGTCAATAACAATTAATATTCAGTAAGCTGATGTACACAAATAATAAACCTGTAATTATCTCACTAGATCTTGATCGCGAAGGTACCAAATTTTAATAGACTATAAATATATATATAAACTACAATCCACGGGACTTTTATAACTAAATATTCGGTAGAAATCTCGCTACACCAAGAAATGTACATCAATTAATAATTGCGGGAATTTACATGCGCTCTGATTGGCTCGCTGAGAACAATGCAAAACAGAAGATACTAAATCGGATTTCACTAATTACTCAACAATATCGCTAGAAATAAAATAAATTAAATTAATGTTCGGTACAAAAGAAAAGGGGGGTCCAGCACTGACAGACGGATATATGGATGATGGACGGATATATAAATGATGGACGGATATATAGAATAATATAGATGATGGTCGGATATATGGATCATGGACGGATATATGGATGATGGACGGATATATGGATGATGGACGGATATATGGATGATGGTCGGATATATGGATGATGGACGGATATATGGATGATGGAAGAATATATGGATGATGGACGGATATATAGATGATGGACGGATATATGTATGATGGTCGGATATATGGATGATGGACGGATATATGGATGATGGACGGATATATAGATGATGGATGGATATATGGATGATGGACGGATATATGGATGATGGACGGATATATGGATGATGGACGGATATATGGATGATGGACGGATATATGGATGATGGTCGGATATATGGATGATGGACGGATATATGGATGATGGAAGAATATATGGATGATGGACGGATATATAGATGATGGACGGATATATGTATGATGGTCGGATATATGGATCATGGACGGATATATAAATGATGGACGGATATATGTATGATGGTCGGATATATGGATCATGGACGGATATATAAATGATGGACGGATATATAGATGATGGTCGGATATATGGATGATGGAAGGATATATGGATGATGGACGGATATATAAATGATGGACGGATATATAAATGATGGACGGATATATAGATGATGGAAGGATATATGGATCATGGACGGATATATAAATGATGGACGGATATATAGATGATGGTCGGATATATAGATGATGGACGGATATATGGATGATGGAAGGATATATGTATGATGGATGGATATATGGACGATGGACGATAGACGGATATATCGACGGATAAATGGATGGAAGGACAAACAGACGGATGGATGGATAGTGAGATATATGAATTTCATCGAGGACGTATGAACGAACGAACGAACCAACAGACGAGAGAACCAATTGATGCATCAGTTTCGATGTCATCAAAGATTTTAAGTCCTCCAGGCCACGATTGGTTCAAAAACCTCTCGCCATTTCAAGTCTAAACAATTTTTTTAATGATGAATATAATTATTGACAGACCTGTCTCATAGATGTGCGCTTGTATGTGTATCTGTTTCTTTCTTTCCCTTTCCTTCTTCCTTTTTCTAAATTCTAATTTGCTTTTTTGGCTAATCTTTTCCTTTTTTAAATGAGTTTATAAAAAAGTCTTTTAACAAATTTACACTATAAACTTCCAGAAATATACATTTGCAATTGAATTCATCAGTAACACTAATTAATTTTGTTTCAATAAAACATATATGTGAATAAATCTACTTTTATTCACCATCAGCTAATATTATATGTGTTTTAATTAATTTCTCATCTGTTAATTATTGGTATTTGCTGGTTGTAATTGGCAAAGTGAGATAAAATATAAATAAATGCACACACACAGATATTATACAACATATATAAATAATATAAAATATTTATTATAAATACTTATTCTTCATTGAGTGAGAAAAAATTGAAACCGAATTACCTTATCCTATCTCGTCAAATCTACACTCGCCCGTTAGATGGCCCCAATCTAAAAAGTTCTATTCGTCCTTGAAAAGTTCGCGCCGAGGTCGCAAGTTTAAAGTTCAAGCAAGACACACACTGAATGGAAAGAAAAAGTGGTTGTTGCAATATGCGATTCCATGGCTCGTTCTACTGTTGTTGCTGATCAGTCAAATCTATCGAGTGCACATCAGGATTGTTCCTCAAACGGATGATGATCATGATGCTAGTGATGATCATGATGGCGTTGTCCTAGTGCTGTTGTTGTTGTTGATGATATCATTGAAAACCATAGTGGTTATGATAGTGTTGTTTATGATGATGTAGGTGGTAATAATTGCACACAAAATACTTTCCTCAATTTGAAACCTAACCCAGACATGCTATTGTCATTGTCTATATCTAAAGTTGATCATCATCATCATCATCGTCGTCGTCGTCGTCGTCATCATCATCATCATCACCATCACCATCACTGACGTCATTCCTTCCACTATTTTCATCATTGAACACAGGTCGAAGAGAGATTGGACGAGTCCATTCTTCACGGCTTCCTGAGACGAGGCGGCGTCTATAACGGCATGAGTGATGTGTTTCGACAACTATCCTCTCTCAACAATCAGACATCTTATTCGGTCGGTTGATCAATCAATCAATCAATCAATCAATCAATCAATCAATCAATCAATCAATCAATCAATCAATCAATCAATCAATCAATCAATCAATCAATCAATCAATCAATCAATAAATCAATCAATCAATCAATCAATCAATCAATCAATCAATCAATCAATCAATCAATCAATCAATCAATCAATCAATCAATCAATCAATCAATCAATCAATCAATCAATCAATCAATCAATCAATCAATCAATCAATCAATCAATCAATCAATCAATCAATCAATCAATCAATCAATCAATCAATCAATCAATCAATCAATCAATCAATCAATCAATCAATCAAATAAATCAAACAACCAATTCATAATAAACCAACAATTACATATTTCAGGACTGGTTACAATCTTCCTATAAAGTCTTGAAAGAGGTTGAATACTTGACAGTAGAAACCTTAAAAGAAGAGGAGTTGGCATGGAACGATCGAGTAAAATTCATTCCCGATCTCAATAAACTCATCCAGAATTCTGAGGTTAGTCATATTTAGAGTAAAATTCATTCCCGATCTCAATAAACTCATCCAGAATTCTGAGGTTAGTCATATTTAGAGTAAAATTCATTCCCGATCTCAATAAACTCATCCAGAACTCTGACGCTAGTAAGCTTTATTTAAAAACAACGTATATTATATTGGTTTTACTCTTTCTTAGTCAGTTCCGCTCTCAGCTTTCCTGTCTGTAGTAGCGATTTGAATCCCGGAAAAGGACACCCTTGTCAAGGGTGACTGAGCAAAATCTCATTCAACCACTGAAATGGTAGTATATGTCTACTGCTGATGGGATGGAACATTTACATATTTTTGGTTTCAGTTTTCATCTTTTCCGTCACCGTTACTGGAGTCGTGCCTGATACTACCATTATCATTACAAATACTACCATCAATCATCAAAAATACTACCACAATCACTACATATACTACCATTATCACTACATCTACTACCATTATCACTACATATACTACCACAATCACTACATATACTACCACAATCACTACATATACTACCATAATCACTACATATTCTACCATTATCATTGATAGATGCTATCATATAATTAATTATCACCAATTGTTTTCAGGGAGGCTTGCGCAATCTTCTCTGCATCATCTTCTCCTCTCCCGAATTCGAACTCGACAGATCGACAGAGACCTTGACCTTGAACTATCGATTGACCCCTGTCACGAGCAACACGTTACGTCACGAAAGAGACTACAATTTTATTAGGGATTCGTTCGACGTCATCGATCATCTCCTTCGCTCATTGGCCGGCGGCGATGAAGGGCACGAAGATAACTAGGTCATCGGAATTAGGTCAGACTTGTGTTATGTTTAAAAAGTTGATTTGTCGATAGTGCTAATAAATAACACTTCGTTTGAAACTATTTATATCTTTTTTGTTTTCTAGGTCAAGTGTAAAGTTCAAATCGGGGTCGACCAATCGGGAGTAAGACAGTTGAGAAGCGTCGTTATGCGATTGGTTGCTTATCACACTTGCGTAGCCATGTGATTTTTATCATACCTGCATTTTATTCCATTTTAATTGCTTAAAATATAAATTTTTCCTTTGCTTGGAGAGCGAAGCGAGTTTTTGACAATTTTTAAAAATTATAATGAAAATTGAAACTCGATATATTCCAAGTATACATTTCCTGAATTTTAATTATTATTTTAATCTTCTGATTATATTTAAATACGTAAAAATAAATTAATAATTTTTGTTATTAACGAGATGGGGATAAAAAGCGGCCTTTAACAACGGGATACAAATAAAGGGATCACCACCCTTCAGTAGCGAAACGAAGATGGAAATAATTTTCATCCCCCTCATCTTCTGTGACTCCCTGTTTTAGTTATCCCCCTGTTAAGACAAAATTATATAATTATACATGTCGACCATTGTTACCCGGGCTCAACCCTGCAAATTTGACCCCGCCCCCAACACCAAATTGACTAAAGATTTTGTTCTCCCTCCCGATGTCCATGGTAGATAAACAACTCGATTCCTCAATAAACGAACTTAAATCTTCATCTCGTTCAGTTCCGTTCGTTAAAAACGCTCAAATGTAGTTGCTTCAGTACATTTCCGTCTTGAGAACCACTGTTGTTATTTATTAGCAGCTTGAACAATTGCTTCGATCTGTCTATCTCTCTCGCTGTAAAACTTTTATCGCTGCTTAAAAACTGAACAAGATGATGAATCGAATTCACTTTTACAAAACGTAGATTTTTTTGACATTTTCTTTGCAGGACGCGTCCAATAAATACGAACTTTTAAAAGAGTTGTTTAAATTTCTTCATCTGGTTAAGTGAGAAAGGGGAGGAGGGTAGGTGGGGGAGCAGCAGAAAATGTCGATCCACAAATCGGCATGAAAGCAATAAGGAATTGACTTATTTTAAATTAAAAAACTGACAATTACTATCAATTCTGTGTAGATAATTTATTTTTAAGACCAGAAGAATTGTTGAAGTCGTATGGTCGTGTACACAAACCGATTTTACACAAAACGTACACAACATACAAACCAATTTGTATACAAAACATACAAACCAACTGTACACATACAACATGTAAAAGCTACTGTTGTGCATTAAGAATGAGAAACAGCGAACCATAAATTTTGAAGTGAGAATCGAAAACGACGTAGTAAAAATGAACGGGTGGGTGGTGAAAGCCCGGCTCCACCCGGACCACTGCTTCCCCTCTCTCTCTTCATCTCTCGTGATCACATGTCACTCTCATCAGAATCAAAACGGGCACCCTGTGAAAAAAAATTTTAAATTTAAAAAAAAAAATTAATTAAAAACAATAACAAAAACATTAAAAAAAATACAATGTATCAATTCTCTATTGCTGACTCGGCCATCATTTAGACGTTAAAGTTTAACTTTAGATGGAATTCATTGACACTAGCAGCTCTGAATTCATATAAGGAAATAGCAGCATAGTTTCCTGAGTTTGAACCTTCTGTTCTACTAATGATTGCATAGATTAAATTCTGTTCTACTAACGAATGCCTACCTACTCTACGACCAGTTGCTTTTAACTCGTTTTAAAAACATAAAAACAAAAAAAGTTACTTCATCTTCAGAGGATTCATCTCCCGAAGGTTCCGCTCGCCACCTCCAAGATTTTCTGAAACGAAAGAAAAAAATAGAAAATTACATGGAGCAATTTAATCTGAATTTAACATAAAAGTAATAAATGGATACAATATATGACACAGCATAATACGATACATTATCATAGGATACAATAAACACAATACAACACTGAAGGAAACATAAAGAGACACTGTCACCAAATGAAGAAGATTTCTGCACCATTTTCATCAAGATTTCTCACTTCTAACATTGATTTTTATTAGATGAAGATCGTTATTAAATGTAGAAAACCATATAAAATATTTCTCTAAAGAAAAAACGGGGATATCACATAATCCCGAATGACAAATTCAAATGCCTGTTTAGCAGGTTGCCTAAAAAATGGAAAACTTACGCAATGATGTTGAATATCCCGTAACAAGCCTCCAGTTTGGAATTTACTCGCTCGAATTCTTTGGCATTCACATCCTGCACCTTCCTGACAAGGTGGCGAATATCTGTGAGTTAGAACAGATGGTTAGAACAAGAATATCTGTGAGTTAGAACAGATGGTTAAAAAATGAATATCTCTGAGTTAGAACAGACTGTTATAACACAAATATCTGAATATGAATAAAATATGATAAAATAATTTCAAATGGCTAACTCTGCAACTGTGTGGCCATTTTAGTCCTCAATTCGTAGCTACCGGAAGCAAGCAGCTTGTTGGCTATGAAGCTGCAAAGAAGCATATATTATGCTAATTAGTTATTTTATTATTTATCTAAAATATTCATTAGATAAATCAATTGAAAACATTATTTAACAAATACTGGACAGCAGTTTTTCCATGTGATAACTAAAACTATTATAATTATATCTATTTATAAAAAGAAACAAAAAAGACTCATTCCATTAACCAGTCAGGGCTAAAAAAAACAACTATGTGTGAATCAAACTATCAACTAGCCTATCTAGAGCCATGTTCAACCCAAGATTGGAAGCACTAGTTATGATGGCAGCCAAAGCTATCTAGAAATTTAATTAACACAATTTATAGGCTAATTCATTCATTAGTTTACCAGATTTTCAATTAATTCATCTATCTACTAATTTATTTGCTAACCCACCTGCGATGGCGGATACAGCAGGAGAGCATCAGAAAGGAGACATCTGTTTAGAAACGCCGTAATTCCCGGTCGTAGTTTTTCCGCATCGATGTTATCTCCGCATCTCGTCTGCAAGAGAACAAATAAAATCGTATCTTATCGTTTTTATTAAAATAATACCGCTTTCCATTTATCATCTTCATTTTTTACCATACATACATACAAAAATACATACATACATGCATACATACAAACATATATATACACACACACACATATATATATAATCCCCATTTTCTTTCTTTCACACCACCCATTTTCGACAGCTCAATTAGAAAAATACATACAAACATATATATATATACACACACACACATATATATATACAATCCCTATTTTCTTTCCAATTAGAAAAAGTTTAACTCGTCCCCCGTAGTTTTTTGTATCACCTTGATGTCGATGAGAAGACCTTCCACCTGCCTGTAAGGCGTATGAACGATGAGATGGAAGTGAAGGTCTCCCATGAGCCTCAACTCGTAAGACGTGATGTCATGACCGATGGATTCAACGTCGCGACACGCGCCCGAAATGTTGGCTACATACTGCTCCATCGTGACGTTAAACTCGTCTGTCTTGCACGCAAGGAAAATGCAAGAATGCCTATAATTTTTCGTCAATCCATTAACAATATTAAATAGTATTATATTATAAAAATATAAACTACTAGATTTAGATAAATAGATATCAAGAAGAAATGAATATAATTAGATTAAAAACTATAAAAATAAAACTCTTCGTACATCAGGTCTTCAACAGGCAGTTCCATGACCGACCGGTTCAAGTACAACCTCTTGAAGTAGAGCATGGCAGTCCCCTGAATATATATATATTTTTACAATACTTTGGTATAAGATTCTAGCGTAAGCACGCTCGATTGAATGCAAACATAAAATAAAGTCACAAACAATGGCACTGTTGGGCATCTGAGGTTGAAAGGCTGTGCAAAACCTCTGCAGCCTTTCTTCGTATTGTCGTCTGACGATCGATTCTTCGTCGGGAGTCAAGCAGTATATCTTGTGCTAGTTGTAATTAATTTTTAGGCATATTTTTAACTATTAATTTCAATAATGAGAAAGAGTAGTTATGGCTCGCTATCTCACACGACGATAGCAGATAACATATTCGGTTAACAATTACGAAATCAAATGCATTCAACTTACGTCTGCACGTTCTTTAACAAATCTCTCGTTTGCTTCCCGGCGCAAAATTTCCAGCTCTTCGACATTTGGAAAAACCCAAAACTTTCTCTGGGTGCCGGTTGAGAACATTTTCTAACGATATTAGGACAGCTTAATGAGCTTTTAAATAAAATTTTATGAAAACCAATTTTTGTTTAAACACGTAAAACGTTAAATAATTACACAAAATATAGAATACTGCAGCAGTTTCAATGCTTGTTTGTTTTGGTTAAAAGTACACTTAGACTTTAGAGTTTTTTACTGAGGAAAAAGTTAAAATATTTTGTAACTACAATTAGTTTTTTTTAATTATAATAAAATTAATATTTGTAATTTTTAAATTTAAAACAATTATTTATTTTTTGTTTTTGTGTGTGATTTTATTTCAATATTTGGTATTTCAAAGCCACTCTTTTTATCGAATGCTATGAGCCTAATATTAAGAAAAAAAATAGATTGTATGTATATTGAAAAATAATAAAGTACGAACACAATCATTTATGCCACCGTTACCTCCTGCTTTTCATTGAGTGCCAAATGTAGACACAGGTGTTAAATTATATACGGAATCTATTTGAATAACAATTTTTATTACTTTTCTTTTAAATTACATACGTTTTATTGACGTTCAGTTTTGCTTAGATCAATACATAAACGAATATATCCAAGCTGAAAAATGTACCTTGCAGATGATGAAGCACAGGAAGCGGCTGAAAATTTGTGAGCGTTCATTTTGGTTTGCCATCATAATCAGGCAATTTTTGACAAAGTTAGAAATAGGTAAACTTTCTTGTCAAAAGATGAAGTAATCAGGAAATTGTGGTTATTTCTTAACTTTCGACGTTGGGAAGAAAGAGAAACACAACAAATCCAAATAAATTAAATGAAAACACATACATATTTTGCACTTCTCTTTATTTTTTTTTATTTTTTTAAACAACACTTAAAGCACCTTGGACAAAGCAAACAAAAAATTAACTTTTACTTCTTCTCTGTTAACGATCGGAGGTAACTCGCACTCGTTTCCATCCAGTCCTAAATGATGGTCGGCATGAAGACGCGAGAAAAGAAAGGAAAAAAAGCTGAATATTCATAAAAACGATGATAACAAAATTTTAAATATAAAAGTATTCATAAAAGTATTGTTTGATTCTTTTATATTTTTCAGCGGCGGCGAATAAAAAATGCTTGTAAGCCGTCATGCAAATTGAATCAAATTGTACAAATAATAAAAAAACAGCGCCGGTTGGATGTCGGCATCATCAATCAATTTGTTTGTTTAATAATGCTAATATATATATATATATATATATATATATATATATATATATATATATATATATATATATATATATATATATATATATATATATATACAGATAAACATTATTATTATTATCATATTACATAACGATGCACTACTAAATAATTACTAATAAATAATACAAACACTATATAAATATATTTATTAATATATAAACACACAATGTGCAACAATGTTCTGGACGTATAATTAAGCAGATGAAGAAGTTTAGTCAAGAAAGAAGTAAGTACAAATTTATGTTATAAAACTTTAAATACAAATAATAATCAAAAAATGTTCAAACGAATTGAATTAAATTTAAGTAACTAGTGACAATATTAAATAATTGATGAAGTCCAAAAATGTGACATTTTGTGTGGAATCCCACGCTGTACTAATAATATATAAAATAATATTATTATAATAAACACCGCTTCTCAGAAAAATATAATCCATCAATAAAAAAAAAATTAAAAATTTGTTTTCATTGAAATTATAGAAATATTTTATACTTCTTGAAATACAGAAAAATATTTTTCATAGAATATCACACAAAAATGTTTTTTAATAGTTTTATTCTTGTCAATTATATTACGTTGATATATAAGAAAAATTACATAATAATAATAATAATAATAATTATTATTATAAATAATATCAGTTTAGTAATCTGTATTGGACATTGTAGACAATGCACATTTTAATCAAATAGCGGATTATCCTAAATATGAATAATATTTTCTTTATGTATATATATAAATAATATAACAAATCATATAATTATATAATATTATAAATATTAATAAATCAACAAGTAACAAAAAAATCATAATTAGTCTGAACAGTCTGCAGGTAAATATATTTCTTATGCAATTAATTTTTTTGAATGAGATTATTATTATTCGATGACTAGAATTATTGAATGAAAAGAAAAGCAACAAAAAATATTTAAAATAACAACAATTGTCGTTTTATTACATAAAAATAATTTCATTTTTATAGTAATAATTAAAAAATGTCTGTAAAAGAGTAATTCCGTAAAAATAATTGTAGGAAAAGGTCACTGACATACGGACAACCACCACGAGACTGCATAATGAAGATATGTAGATCTGTGAACGATGTATACCAAAAACAACACACGCACACACACATACATACATACATGCATACATACATACATACATACATACATAAATAATAAACATAAACATAGACAGATGCATACACATATACATGTAGAGAGTCAAAAATAATAAATAGAGAAGAATAAAAACCGTGAAGAGAAAAACGGGTGGAAGAAACGGAAGTACTGACTGTCGCACTTTGATTACGTTCATGAAAAAAGTTACTAAAAAAACAAATAGCGATGTTAAATAGAGATTGTTTTTAAATTTGTTTTAATCAAACACGATTTTTAAAACTGTATTGTGTGTATTAGTAAGAGAAAGGGAGAGAGAGAGAGAGAGAGAGAGAGAGAGAGAGAGAGAGAGAGAGAGAGAAAGGGGGGAAAATGTGCCACATAAAATTAAATTGGATTACAAATATTGGGAAGCAAGTGCAGCAGCTGATTATGTAGGACAATGCGCAATAATACACCACCACAATTTAGTAGTATTAAAATATAAAACAATTGATTTACCAGATTAATTATATCATGTAATCTTCTGTATTAAAATTTTTATTAAATTATTTACTACATTAAAAATCTACGTTTTTTTTCTTTTTCAAATGGCTTTCCGATTGATTCTTAAAACTCCACTGGGGATGGGTAAAATTCTATTCCAAAAGTACATTTACTTTTTTACGTGGTATTAAGATAAACCACAAAAAGTGTCTTGCATTAGGCCATTTGTTTTCATAAGTACGGTGCTATTTATAACCTCAGTCATTTATTATGGTCGTTATGTAATGCTGCTTGACGGTTGAAACGTCATAGGGTTGTGACATTAATAATAATGACGTGTCACTAGAGTGAACAGTTGAAAAAATGCTATGTGGAAATAAATAATGTGATGTGTGTGCATGTATGTGCGTCTGTGTGTGTGTGTGTGTGTGTGTGTGAGCACGGTACTTACTGGCAATGAAAACTCAATAAATTTTGTTTTTAATTAATATATTTACGTTTATTTTGTATTATTTTATACCCAATAATAAAAATAAGAATAATAATAAAATAAATGTAAATAAAAAAAACTAAACAAGTAGTAAATAGTTATTTAAAGAGAAATCTTGCTGATGATATTATATGTATTCCACTGGGAGCTTTCAGATCGTAACAGCCGAACAACAAATGCCACTATTATTGGAAGCGACTAAACATAAATAACATCAGTTCATGTCTGACAGTAATTTACGTTAGGGCAAACACACACTTTAGCAAATTTGAAAATGAAATCATTTAATAAATAAATAAATAAATAAATAAAAAACTACGAAAAAACTCACATATACAAAACCGAAAAACAATAACAAACAACACTGTTTACTATTTTAAAATAAAAATTATAAACATTTGATAACCATGGTAACACGACACCTGCATTCATCAACGTCAATAAGAAATTTATAAGCTTTTTTTTTTGTATAATTGCAGCTTCGTTCACAAAAACGTCCTCTCAAAATTATCCAGTTTTTTGCAATCGTCATTGTATTTTCTCATTTGAGTGTTAAACTCGATTAACTTTATTTATAGTAATAAATAACAAACAACACTACATACAGGGTGACTATATTCGGCGTTACTATTATTATTATTTGACTATACTAGAAAATCCATTAAGGAATTGGCATCTTCAGGAGCTGGGCGAAAACCGGAAACTTTTTGACAGAGAAAAGTGTGAATGTCTTCGAACGATGGCCTCAACTGAGGATCAGGGCTCCAGCAGACGCTCATCAGATCGTAGGTTTCGCTAGAGCAGAGACCCGGCTTAGCCAGAGTGATTCCGGCTAGGATTTCGGCTAAAGTGTCTAAAAATCTACCGGAACTCTTCGACGAAATGTTAGTTTTAAAGTAAGCTGAAGTTGTTGACATTTTTCTGAAGTCTGTCATCTGTTCTAGGCTGTTTTTTCTACAGAAGCAGGAAAATCGATTGAGAAGTTGATGTTCGCTAAGATTAGAAAAAGGAAGATCGCGAGAAAGGGTCAACAACTCCCACAGAGTCACAGCGAATGACCAAGCGTCACTTTTGTGACTGTGCTTGTCCTTGAAACAAACGAAAAATATAAATATAAGTAATTCAAATTATTTATTATTATTATTATTATTATTCTTATTATTATATACATAATAAAGGGTTGCCCGTCCCAAGGGCGGATAATTTTACATATAATTTAGATATTTTGTTATTTATTTATATATTTTATTTGTGTAATGATTTATTAAATTATTAAAATAATTTAAAAATTTATTTATATTATTTTTTATAAATCAAGTTGCCATAGATAGCAAATCGTCACGCAAAAACGTCTTACACAGACGTGGGCTATTATATATAAATTTCTATATATATAAAAATGAATGTTTGTATATATGTATTTATGTATGTTAATGTCCTTTATGCATTGCTACACCCTTCATCCGATCGTAATGAAATTTTCACACAACCTTGAGAGTCAATGAAAATCAAAAAAAAAAAAAAATTTTGAAATCCGTCACAAAATGAGCGGAGCGGAGCGGGTGAGCGAGCGGGAACTATATATATATGTATGTGCGTATGTATGTGTGTATGTATGTATGTGTATGTGCATGTATGTGTGTCTGTGTCTGTGTTTATGTATACATATATATATATATATATATATATGTATATATATATACATATATATATACATATATATATATATATATATATATATATATATATATATATATATATATATATATATATATATATATATATATATATATATATATATATATATATATCTATAAAGTTCAAAACTATTTCCTTTAAAACATCGTCATAAATTGAAAATTGGCTGAAAAATTACAATTTCAAATTTCAAATTTTTCTATCGAATTAATTATGCCACCTAAACGAAAAGCTATTGGTCAACTTACGCTCCAAGCAAGAAAGAAAAAGGCATTACGAAGTTCAGAAACAGAAGAACAGCGGGAAGCAAGACTTGAAAGCCTTCGATTATACAATGCTCAAAAAAAAGAAAGCCTTCGATTAAACGCTGCTCAATACCGTTCATCTGAAACAGCTGAGCAACGGGAAGCAAGACTGGAAAGCCTTCGATTAAACGCTGCTCAATACCGTTCATCTGAAACAGCTGAGCAACGGGAAGCAAGACTGGAAAGCCTTCGATTAAACGCTGCTCAATACCGTTCATCTGAAACAGCTGAGCAACGGGAAGCAAGACTGGAAAGCCTTCGATTAAACGCTGCTCAATACCGTTCATCTGAAACAGCTGAGCAACGGGAAGCAAAACTGGAAACAATAAGAGTAAGCAATGCTCAATCCAGACAAACACTACGTGACCGGGAACGGGAGAGCAAGCGTGAGCGGGAACGGGAAAGCAACCGGGAACGGGAAAGCGACCGGGAACGGGAAAGCAACCGGGAACATGAAAGCGACCGGGAACGGGAAAGCGACCGGGAAAGCGGAAAGCGACCGGGAACGCGGAAAGCGACTGGAATTGGGAGAGCAAGCTTGGAAGGAAACGCGAGCAAGAGAGAAAATCGATAACAAAACTTCTGAGCGGGAAAGCGACCGGGAGCTGGAAAGCGACCAGGAGCTGGAAAGCGACCAGGAGCTGGAAAGCGACCAGGAGCTGGAAAGCGACCAGGAGCTGGAAAGCGACCAGGAGCTGGAAATCGACCGAGAGCGGAAAAGCGACCGGGAACGCGACGAAAACGGGAAAGTGGAGAAGGAAACGGGAGCGAGAGAGACAAACATTAGAAAAACCTCTAAAAACCCCGGGCAACGCCGGGTAACCCCGCTAGTATATTATATATATACAAATTTAATAACAAATAATAATTAGTACCAATATGGCTGCCTCCCAAGCCAACCAGCGCAACGAACAGCCATCTTTCTCAATTCTAGCCAGTGTACTATCGGGATCAAAGTCTTCCAGATCTTTAGAACTGATGTCAACCGTAGTAGTCGTTGCAGCTGTGGAAGTCGGCGCAAACGTTGAAGCCGTCGACTTGGTTCGATCGCTACGCTGCGGACAGTGCTTAGCTGCAAAATCTGAAAGTTTTACCACGAAGTTTGGGCCTACTAGGCAGCTCCGGCAGGATAGCGAGCCGTGGACGATCCCGAGTTTCTCCAGGTGACTCATACCTGAGGCTATTTGTGAGCCCAGGTACATGAGTGAGCCGTAGCTGTTTAAAAAATTAAGCCAGAAGTTTATTAATTTTTAAAGTGGTCTGATTTTTAAGGCAAAGAAAAATTCACGAGTTGCTATAAAAACCAATACGTATTTTGAATGTTATTTGTATTATCTTATAGTTGAATTAAACTCGATACAATTGATAAATAATTACAATTAAATTACTCATGATGCAGGTATAATAATAATAATTATATTAACACAATTAATTTAATGACATTATTATTATTATAATACATTTTCATCGCGGTGCTATTAAGTGGCACATAAAATGGCGTCTCGCGGCAGGGTCATCCGAATGAAAAACAACGCCCCTCATCCTTTTTACTTCTGCTCCATCGGTTCCGGTAATGGACGCGTAAAAATCGCGTAAAACATCGCGTAAATTATTTTAAATAGGATAAAAATTCTCGCATATTTTTTCTTAAAATACACAAAAATCGTGCAGTTCCCAGAAGAGGGCTTATAATTGAAAGCAGGTTATAAAGAGAATATCGTAGAAAATGGTCATAGATTCAACAGGAAAAAAGAGAAAACTATTATGTTTTTTTCAGTGTTTTCTAATCTGTATACTATTATTGGCGTTAAAAAAACTAGTGTTTAAAGAAAATGTCTGTTTATTGAGTTTTCAAGTGCAAAATCTATTTCATTTAGTTTTATGATTGCTTTTAGTAGTTAATTTGTTGAGACAATTGTTTTTATTCATTCTAGTAAAAAAATACTGGAAAGCAGTAACAATCTTTTTTTTTTCAAATAATTTTGTGTCGCTATACGTAATCTGCAGAGCGTTTAAATTTAATGCTTAATTTAAAAATAGTTTTTTTTTTATAAAAAGTAATTTATCTTGATTGACAGTTGACCTGAAAGCGAAAGATCCTCTCTTTTTTCTGGTCGGCGTGAATGTACCGATACACTGGTAGTCGAAAGTGTCGTCGCCGCCGCCGACGCAGTCGTCACAGCAGCTTGACTGCTGTAGCTGCTTGCCGTGATTGGAACCTTGATAATGATATGTTGATTGAAAGAGAGATGGTGACGATGTCAGGTAGGAAGAAGAAGATGAATAACGTCTCAGAACTTTGTCCAGACTGCCGTACTTTAGATGCTCCAGAACGATGCCAACGGTCTGGAAATCATTTTTACAGAAGCCGAGAAGTTTGATGATGTTTTTGTGGTTGTTGTCGTCAGTGGTGGTAGTGGTGGTCACGGTGGCGGTGGTAGCTGTGTTGCTGATACAACTGAAATTGTTGGTGCTGATGCTGTTATTACAACTGTCGCTCTTGCTGTTATTGTGGCTGCTGCTACTGCAAGCTTTGGAAGGGCAGTTGTAGTCTTGGATGAAGGACATCGTTCTAATGATCGACTCTAAATGACATCTGAAAGTGAAGAAAAAAAAATTGAATTGACTAAAATGAATTAGAATAAAAATTTTAAGATTATTTTTCTTAAAAAAAAATATGACGTTAATGTGACTATAAAAATGAAATCTTAATCTTTTTTTTTTAAACGTACTACTTTTTTAAATTAAACTTTTTTAACTGCTAATTTAAAAAAACGTCAAAAAATGTATTTATAATGCTTATTTTAAAAGAAAGTTTTTTTGCGGATCAACAACTTTTTCGCGCGCTTTTTTAAAAGCAGCAAATTTAGCTAATTGTTCAACTTTTTTCACCTCCGTATGATAAACAATGATAAATGACTTGGCTTTTTTCAAATATATAAATTTCTCGCTTTTCTCTTTTTCAAATTCTATTTCTACAACAACAAAATATCACGATAAATGTTTTTTTTTTACCATTCATTGTGCAATATTTGAACAAAAATATTTAAAAAAAAATAAATAAAGCAAAAACAAACATTCTAAGTGCAATTGGCCATTTTGATTTAAAATAAAAATAAAACGCATTTAAGGTAAAAACAGCAAAGAATGTCGATCTCAAAACAAAGAACAATAATAATTAAAACACCTTGCCGTATTATCGCTCATTTCATCTTTCTTCAACACCTTCACCACTGCTCGATGAGGTGCCGCCGCCGCCATCATCACACCACCACCACCACCACCACCAGCAGACGCCTCTTGAATTCCCGCTGTTTTGTCTATGGTTGCAGATTGGTAGCCGCGGTTGCTATGGGCGTTGTCTAGGACGCCGTACTTGAGCGCCGAGACGTTCGTCACGTCGCATAGAAGCGTGTCGAAGAACCTTAATAAATTCAAGACAAAAAAATATTCCTGATTTTTTGTGTTTTACTTGAGAAATACTTAAAATATATAAAAAAATATTTATATACTGAAAAAGATAACTAAATCATATATAGTAGATTTATTTAAATATATAAATTCAAGAAAAAAATATTCCTGATTTTTTGTGTTTTACTCGAGAAACACTTAAAATATATATAAAAAAATATTTATATACTGAAAAAGGTAACTAAATTATATATAGTAGATTTATTTAAAAATATAAATTCAAGAAAAAAATGTTCCTGATTTTTTTGTGTTTTTACTTTAAAAAAACACTTAAAATATATAAAAATATAAAAATATAAATTGAAAATTATAACTATATAGTAGATTTATTTAAATTAATAAATTCAGGAAAAAATATATTCTTGATTTTTTTGTGTTTTTACTAAAAAAAAAACTTAAAATAAAATTGAAAATATAAAAATGAAAAACAAGTGGTAATAGTAACCAAATCATATATAGTAGATTTATTTAAATTAATCAATTCCGAAAAAAATATTTCTGATTTTTTGTGTTTTTACTGAATAAAACTTAAAATAAATAAAAGAGAATTTATATATATATATATATATATATTGAATTGACAGCTAAGTTATATATAATTTATTTTACTACGGATGATGCACAAATTAATGATATTTACATTATAGCAAATCCAAACAAAACATATAAAAAGTAAAAAATATATTGAAAATTGTAACTAAACTATTTGTATAGTAGAATTTTTTACTACTCCTGATACACAAAATAATAAATTTTTGCATTTATTGCAAATCTAGAAAAGATGTTTTTCTAATTATAAAAAATAAATTCAACTCCGGATATTAAAATCAGAAAGCGACGAAATTTGTGCGGCAGAAATATCAAAAACTCTAAATGAGTTTTGACCCAGATTTTTATTAAAAAATAAAATTTGTTCTAATTTTATTTTTCTTTAAAGCAAAAAAATTTAAAAGAACGAAAAATTTCGGTAGATTTTTTTACGAAGAAAAGCAAAAACATCAAAATGAACTTTTTTGATTAAATTTTTATCTATATGAACTCAGTTAGTACGTTGTTCTAATGAAAGTGTGTTGTAAATAATAAATAAATAAATTGTATCCACAAGCACATTTCTTTTTTTTTTTTTAAAACCACATTTGTTTACTTTAAAAATTTACATAATAGTTAAATCTATACAATTAAAATATTGAATTATTATTATAATTATTAAAATTAGAAAAACCAGAAATTTTGATGTTTGCGCAATAATTTAAAAAATTTAATCTAAGAAAGTTTATTCAAAAAAATTATGACAAAAGCATAAAACCATCCAACCTTCCGCAGTTTAGATTTCTGATAATTTTTAATTTATCTTTCTGGATAACTGCCAAATCTCTTTTTTCTTTTTTCTGTTGTTGTTGTTGTTGATGTGGTTGTTGTTGTTTCCGAGAAGACGCTTTTGAAGTGAATGTTTTTTCAACATTGTCGTGATGTTGAAAAACTTGATATTGTTGAGAAACGGCCAAAGCACCACTACGATTTTGTTGAAGTTTATTCTTTAACGTTCCGTTCTGCATTGTTGGAAAAATGTTTTTTTTTGTTGCGATTTGATTGCTTAATATAAAATATAATTTCAACACGCTTTAAAAAACAAGCATGCAAACAAGCATACAAATCACAACTAACGCTGTATAGGCTGTTGTAAGCCATACTTGTAGCAGTTGTCGGTTTGACAGTTTCGTAGGAGTTAAGTTGCCTATTATTGCTGGCCTGCTGATTCATGGAGGCCAAATGGAAAAGATCATTCTTGCTCAATGACGACCTGCCAAATGTTCTTTGGTCCAAAGAATCTACGATAACACCGCTTATGCTGGAGCCCTTGGTTCCGGCCATTTTTAAACTAAAAATTGGTCGCGATTGGAGCTTCGTCTGACCAATGGGGGTGTCATTATCGTCTTCGTCTAGTTGGTTATATAGATCATAATTAGATGTCAAATTTGTAACTTTGCGTAGGATGTCTTCATCAGATACGTCTCCTGTCTCGATGTGTGACGGTTTTAAGATGGTCGACGTAGGGTAGGATGAAGTGGCATTGTTTAACGTCGATGTTGGGGCGTTGGGGTTGAGAAGGTAGTGGGGTATGGAGACCAGGATGGAAGACTTGCCCGGATCGTCACGAGTCAGACATTCGTCATTAGAAATGCAGTTGTCTGTATTTTTTTTTGAATTTAACTTTTCAATAAATAAATAAATAAATAATTTTTTATTTGAGTAATAAAATTTTAAACATTTATTTGTTTATTTATTTGCAAATAATTTTTTTAATAAATACAAGTATATATATATATACAAGCATTAAAACGTTTTATGAAGTTTTAATAAATAAAAATTAAAATAATTTAAAACAATTTATTTAATTAATATTGCAATATAATAATATTTAAAACTGTATTATTTAACATTGCTTTGCGTTGCGTTGCTACGACAGTTTCGATAAATCAACTTTTTTTTACAAATCTAATTTTGCTTTTAGTTTCTTTCTCTAGAAATCGGAATCGGAAATAACAAAATCCAAAAACCATGATGAAACCTAAAAAAAGTTTAATGACAAAATTTGATTAACTGAAGCTCACTGAAAAATTGAATTTTTAAAGTAAATTCATAAAATTAAAATTCAAAATTTTTACTTTCTGCGCTATACTCCTTATTAGACTTATTATTTTTAAATTAGACAAATTGGCAAACTCGTCGGATTATCCAAAAAAAAATATTTTTAACAAGTTTTCTTCTGTTTTTAAAAAAAGACTTTTAGTGTGATAATGATGGAGATGACAGTGATTTTACTGTGTTTATTTTCGTTACCTTAGCAACAAATGTGAGGGTGACAACGATGGTGTTGATGAAGGTGAAGGTTAAAGTGGGGGAAGATAAGGTGATGAAAAAATAGCTAAAAATAATGATTCTATTTGAAAATATGAATAGTATACTCTAAAGTTTGAATGGAAATGAATCGGTTTTGATTTTGACAAACATTCTACCTAATAAAATCACAAATCTAGAAATAGATTTTCATTGAAATCATTATTTATTTTAAGAAAAAAAATTATCTCACATCTCTTTTTCTTGATGAATACGAGAACAAAGATGGCAACCAGAAACAAAATGGCGACGACCAGCGTTCCGACGACAATGCCGGCAAATTCTTCTCTACTCTCGAGACTTCCATTTTTGGAGTTTTTCTCGATAATTTCATCGATGTTAGTAAGTACGATTGTATCATCATCTTTATAAAAAATATTTTAAATAAATACAATATACGTTTTTGATTAAGTATTTTATTTTCAAATTATAAATCATATGCTGAAACTAATTTTAGCTAAATTTTTTAATTTAGATATTTTATGGTATCTGTATTATTTGTTGTATTAAAAAATATATTTCAATAAAAAATTAAATTCTGATAAGTCTTAAAATGTCAATTTTAAAGTTGTTTCTTTAAAATTCAGAACTTCGCCTAATTATGAAAAAAACTTGCCTTGGAGAAACAATTTGTAGAAGATTATTTATGCTATAATTATGCTATATTATGTGTCATAATTTAATTTATATAAAAAATATGTTTGCGTCTAAAAAAATCAACAAAATATCACCGTTTTCTAGAGCCAGTATCGTATGTCGGGTTTTTCCTTCCGAGTTGTTCGTGGACATCGTAGAAGAAGATCTGGAGTTCAGCTCGACTCTCATCATTTCGTCACCATAATTTTCACTATAATCGTCGCCATCTATGAAAGTGTCATCGTCAGTGTCGCCATCGCTTCTGTCGTCGTAGCTGTCGCCGTCGCTTTTGTCGCCAAAATTGTCGTCAGTGTCGTCGTCTTCTTTACGTCGAGGTGATTTGAAATCATGGTTGAGGTGACTGTTCGGTGAGTTGCCCATCATGTCGTCGTGTTTATTTACGAGTGCACCTGCGTTTTTGACGGGAACTGGGACAAAGAGTAAAATGTGGACTGTCGTAATAATTAATTTAATTTTTATTTATGTGTTTAAATTTTTTTCTTATTTTTTTATCTTAACCGAATAAATAACTAAAAATTTGACTGAAAATACTTTAAATTTTGAAAACAATTTTAAAACAAATAAAAATAAACTTTAAGAAAAGATTTTTTTTAAATCTGTAAGAAAGTAAATATTTTGATTCACAACAAAAAGTACAGTCATCATTATTTCTATCTTCTTTTTCATTCTCTGAATCATCATCATCATAGCCATCGTGATCATCATCATCATCATCATCATCATCATCATCATCATCATCATCATCATCATCATCATCATCATCATCATCATCATCATCATCATCATCATCATCATCATCATCATCATCATCATCATCATCATCATCATCATCATCATCATCATCATCATCATCATCATCATCATCATCATCATCATCATCATCATCATTCTTCCTTCTTCAATTTGGCAGTGCCGTATACTCGCATGTGTGGTTGCCTTAGTCAATTACCGTACGTTTTGCCCCACCACTGACTGAAAGAGCTGGGGAAAGTCTCGAGGGACCGAAGAAGCAGTGGCAGGCTGGTCGGTGAAACTGTGCGAGCGAGTGAGCGAGTGAGGATGTAGCATCGCTACGTGGTCACGTAAACAAGTTTGTGTGTGTGTGTGTGTGTGTGTGTGTGTTGGACGAGTAGATTTGTACAAAAAAAGAAAAAAACAGGACATAAAAAAAAATATATATATATACATGCATTTATTATCTGTGTTTGAGAAGTATAAGTTTTGCAGAGTATCGTTATATCAAGATACATAAAGTACATCACTTTTCCAGTTTAAGCCGAAACATATTCAAACAAACGCGCAAGCAAACTACACACAGCACACACAGTGAAGCAGACAAACAAACAAAAACAGAAGCATATTTTAGGAGATATAAACTAGGAGAGAAAAAAACATTTACAAGGAGACAAGGAGACCTCCCGAAGGACACAGAGACGGCTAGCTGTACTGAGAAACGACAGTAAAACGTGAAAGAGAAAGAATGGAGAGATATGGAGCGGCGAATGAGAGGAAAGGATTGAACGACGGAAGGAAGGAGAACGAGAGAAGGAGGAGAACAGAGAAAAAAAGAAGGATTGTTAAAAGGATGCCGCCGTAGATTTATATAAACAAAGGTAGATTTTTTAAAGAATTTTTGTTCCGCTAGGTGCTGGTTGTGGATGTAATATTATGGTGTAATAAACTTTTGTTAACTCGTGTCGGACGTTCTTTTGAGAATTCAGTGATGATAATGATAATTATGGTGATGATGATGATGATGCACCTGTGGGAATGGAGATGATAATGATGATAATGGTCGGTCACGTGTCAGCTGCTGTAATAAGGATGATGATAATGATGATGATGTTTCTAAAAAGAACGACATATTAAAGATGATAATGATCGGCAGCTAAAACGGATATGTCCTTGTTTAGCCAATTCAGTTTATTTATTT
The DNA here is from genome assembly GCA_963978895.1 of Erpobdella octoculata. Lineage (NCBI taxonomy): Eukaryota > Metazoa > Annelida > Clitellata > Hirudinida > Erpobdellidae > Erpobdella > Erpobdella octoculata. The sequence goes on from OZ022246.1 coordinate 26,055,304, forward strand.
ATTGATCAATCTATGAGAAATAGAAGTCTATATTCTTATATAAGCTTGAATGTATGTCTGTTTATATGTATGTATGTATGTATGTATGTGAGTGGATGTATGAACTTACGTTTGTTTGTATGTATGTATATATGTTTAAAGGGTTCCATGGCTATGGATGTTAGTGATAGTCGCAATTTCACACAAAAAAAACAAATAAATATGTTAGAAAAGATTAAATTAAAATAATTTATATAAAATAATTAAATAAATTAAAACTACCAAAAATAGGCCAAACGACAAACCCGAAAAAAACTGAACTTCGCTGATCATCAGCCAACGGGCGCCGAAAGTAAGATGTAATCGCAGCTGTTTGGCAACACCGAACATGAGCGGAATCTTTACCCACCTGGCTTGGTCGCTAGCCAAGTCTGGCTGATGGTTGAATTCCAGAGCCGATTCTGAGCCACCGGATCCGAAATAGACTTTCGACTTTGTAAAAATACGGGTATCTTTTAAGTGTTGGTTGTTGACATGGAGCTGAAGATAGCTGAAATTTCTCAGAGTGTCAAAGTTGAAGACGATCCTTAACTGGCTTGCACTTTGGCTGCCGGACAGTCGTTCCTGGTCGTCGGCGATTCTGTCGCGGTTGTAGTCGTTGTAGTTTAGCGGTTTTTTCTTGCTCATCTGACCAGATATCAAACGGTCAGATTTTTGATAGCGATTCAACCTGGTCGAAACATCTTTGTAGTTTCTCTTGGACATGCTTTTCAATTCATTTTCTGCTTTCATGATACCACCCACTGACCAGAATGCTTTAGATTCCAAGCCAGCGGTTGAATTATCAATAAGTCTACTCAAGCTGACTGTTTCAAACTTTAAACGTCCTTTATCGTTTAGCTCTGCTTCTCTTTTAGCCGGTTTCTTAGCCGACAGCGAGCCGACCTCTTCTGACACGGCTACACCTTTCCAGCCGACCCAGTCGTAACCTTTAACGCCTGTCCCCAGGGGGTCAGATCGAAAACTCGAATGTCCTTCGATTCCGTCAGTCAGCTGCCCCAGGCCCCCGTAGGCCATGCCGTTTTCGAGGTAGCCGTCGTAAGTTAAGTCCGTGAGGAGGACGTCTGAACTTCTTCGCTCTCCTTGGGCAACGTCGTACGAGACAAGTCCATCTGCGGGGGGTAGTAGTACAAAATGCTGCGGTGTGATAAATGAATTGTGGTAGTGGTGGTCTGACCGTGTAGCATATGGTATATTTGAAAGATTGATTGAATGATGGATGAGATAGGTTGTTAAGCGTTTTCGGTACACCATCAACAACCTAGCATATATACAACACCATCATCATCATCATCACTGGCATTTTTTACCTCTATTATGAACATCTGTACAATCACCGCTGTCAGCACAATTAATTATTCGTTATTATCATCAATCTACCATCACTATCATCATCATCATCATCTTTATCATCATCATCATCATCATCATCATCATCATCATCATCATCATCATCATCAACACTACCTACCGATGTCGTTGTGGTGGTGGTTGAAGTGGTGGCGCCTCTAACAAAGGTGTTTCAAACAACAATACTCGAATGGAATTCAACCAGTATAATTGGATTTTAGCGACATCTAAACATAGATGGAACGATGAACAGAAGAAAAAAAAGATGTCCATAGGAAACAAATGGAAAAAATCTGTGTTTTAAAAACTTTTCCCGGTTTCAGTTGGCATTGAATTCAATAAAAATCTTCAATTGTATGTTTTTATTTATAGGTATATTTAATAAGTTGTTGTTATTGTTATCTGTTATTAGTATTGATATTAGTAAAATTATTATTACTTTTATTACTTCTCATATTATTTAAAAAGAAATTTGTTAAAATCTGTTAAATCCATCTTGGTATTTAGTTTTTTTTTCTTCCCGCTTTCATGATTTTTCACGCACACCAAAAAAAAATAAAAATAAAAAAAAGATTTACTTATAAAAGACCGAGAACAAATGAATGAAATTTTTCTCTCTTGTCTGATCATGATCGCCAGTGGAACGATCTCGTTTCAGCGATGGAAAAGTGGATAGGAAAGAGAGAGAAAGAGAAAGAGAGAGAGAGAGAGAGAGAGAAACAAGTCAAAATGGCGGAAGAGGTCGCTTCGTTTTGTTTAATTATAATCACGGTTGTCCCAGAGGTTGGAGAAGTATGTCAATGATCTTTGAACTTTTCATCATCGTTAACATTTTCATAATAATCTTTATCAACATCATAATCATCCTCATCATCATCATCGTTTTCGTCACCGTCACCGTCATCATTATCGTCGTCGTCGTCGTCATCATCATCATCATCATCATCATCACCATCATCCTCATCACTCCAATCGTCATCACTCCAATGAAAAGGTCCAATTTATTTTCTCGGGGCATTAGAGTTAGGTCTTAAATAATTCATGGTCACACCGACCACGGCATTATTTCACTCCTTTCTTATTTAAGTTTTTTCCATAAAAAATTATAGAAAAAAGCGAAAAACAAAAAAGAAAGAAAAACAAGAAAACATGAAAAGGAATGAAAAATTAGATGGGAAGGGAGGGAGAGAGAGAGTGGGAAAGGGAGAAAGAAAGAGAGAAAGGGAGAGAAAAAGAGAGAGAGAGTAAGAAAGAAAGAGAGAAAGAGAGGGAGAAAGAGAGAAAAAGAAAGATAAAGAGAGAGGGAAAAAGAGATAAAGAGAGAGAAAAAGAGAAAGAGAGAAAAGAAGATATAGATGAAAAGAATGAGAAAATGAAAATGAAAAATCAGGTTACAACCTTGTCATGGTTGTCATCATTAATACTCTCTTTTGCTTCTCTTTCTTTCCATCTCTCTCTTTCTTTTTCTTTCTCTTTCTCTCTCTTTCTTTTTTTCGTTTTTACCTTTTTTTTCTTTTTTCTCTTTTTTTTTATTTTTTATTAATATTTTTTATATAATTTTTAATTTTATGTAAGAACTATCTTTCAAATTATATATTTTTTTCTGCTTCTGTTTTAATTCTAATGACTAGCATATGTACGTATATTGTATATTTATGTATTCTGGTAATCAGTAGCAAGAAGTAAATGAAGTTTGCATTTATATTTCAAACAATGATTCAAAACCAAATCTTTGCCATCTTGCAGTTTCAATTCTTCCTCCTTCTGCCAGAGGTTCAAGCAGTTTTCAATCCACGAGGACATACCAAAGACCCAGGTAAAAGTCGTTGAATTTTGGAAGATGTTTTCATTAAAAGTTTATATCTTAATTTATTTTTAGATAAATATTGGTATGACAAAGATCTACATACACTTTGTTAGTTGTTGAGCAAATTACAACTTGAAAATGGTTAAAATTTCTCTCTCTTTCTCTTTCTCTTACTCTCTCTCTCTTTCTCTTCTTCAACTCTTTCTTTTTCTCTCTCTTTTTTCCCTATTCTCATTTTATTATTTTTTTGTTTTTTTCTCTTGCTATCGCAGCATTGGAGGGCAATTAATGAAGCAACCGGAAACTCTTGCGAGCCCCATAGAAAAGACCGGAAGTCGACAGACCACGTGACTCTGACGTAATCAGCGCACGTGATGCTTGGCGCGTTATAGGCAGGGAAACGAGGCTTAGTTGCTCGAGGTTATTGCAGTGAAGCGTCGTCGTCGTCATCATCATCATGATCATCATGATCATCATCACCATCATCATCATCATCATCATCATCATCATCATCATCGTCATCATCATCATCATCATCATCATCATCATCATCATCATCATCACAAATTAATTATCCAACCTTCCCATTTGCAGCCGTACACTTCAACTCTGAGGCAGACATTCTTCGTCTGCAAACTCCTGGGAACGAACCTCACTCTTCGTCCGATGATCACAGGGTCAACCTCTCTCAGCTCTGCTACGTGGGTGTTTGTATTTCCATGAAAGAACTGGAGTGAAAAAAGAAAAAGTGATGGCACTGATGGCCCCGACAACGAAGCTCATGATGATGATGATGATGATGATGATGATGATGACGACGACGATGATTATGATGTTGTTGATGTTTTTCATCATCATGATTAAGACTATTGGTTATATAGCAAGAATTAAAAAATGGACATATAAGAAAAACAAAAATAAAAATCGCAAAAAATGTCAACTAAAAAAATAACAAATAAAAAATATAAAAAATAGGTGAAAAAAAATTTAAAAAAAGAAAACAAAAAAAATATTAGAAAATAAAAACTAAAACAGATAAGAAAATAGAAGAAATAAGAAAATAGTTTCATAACAAAAAATAAAAGAAATGAGAAAATAGTTTCATAAAAGAAAATAAAAGAAATAAGAAAATAGTTTCATAAAAGAAAATAAAAGAAATGAGAAAATAGTTTCATAAAAGAAAATAAAAGAAAATAGTTTCAGAAAGTTTCCAGGAGACACACGGAAGGACATGTTTTAAGATTTGGGGGCGCTAATTAAATTCATCACCACCAGGGCAGACGCGTGAAAGTGACTGCCTTCTTGTCCGCCTCTCCATATCTCTTTCTTTTTCTCTCTATCTCTTCTTTTTTGCATATCTCTTTTTTTTCTCTCTAACTCTTGTTTTCTTTATATCTTTTTCTTTCTTTTTCTTTGTATGTGTCTTGTTTTTTAAAAGTATTTTTGAATCTGCTTCCTTGAGTGTTAGTTTTTCTGAGTATTACTTTCTTCTTCTCTGATTTTTTTTTTATTTTGTTTTTTCTTTGCAACCAATTTGTGGTAATTTTGTTTTTTTACTTTTTGGATTTATGAGTCTCTCTTCCATTTTTACATTTTGTTGTTTGTTGTTTTTCTTCTTTTTCTTTTTCTTTTTTTTTACTTTTTTACTTTTTTCTATTTTTGTTCTCATTCTTGTTTATAATGTTTTTCTATTAAGTTAGTTAAAGAATAATTTTTTATCATGTTTTTCTTTTAATTCTCTTCCACACACCATTATTCAGTTTCGTTTGTTGCAAAACTTCCAGTAAGAATTGAAAACTTTTACGTAAAGTCAAAATCTTTGCATTTGCCTCAATAAAATAAAAAAAATTCATTTGAAACTGTGTAATGAATTATTGGATGTAACAAAATATAAAATCAAAATGACAAAGAGATAATAAAAAGAATAACAAATAAGTAAATAAAAAGATAATCTAGGAGATTAAATTAGGAAAATTAAAAAAAAAGTTACAGATGATGTTTTAACTTGTTAAATCAAGTTTTTGTTTTTTAGTTTTCAGAGAAAAACATCAAAAACTAAATTTATACGAAATTTCTTCATCTTAAAAGTGTAAATAATTAATTAAAACAATTACTTCATTTTCTTCTTTTTTTTGTTAGCAACTTTTTTATACAAACGTTTTTTATCTTAAAGGTGTTATTAAATAATTAAAACAATTATTTTATTATCCTCTTTTTTGTTAACATCTTTTTTCTCGTATTTTCCACATTCTTTCTGATTTTTTTGCTTTTTCTTTCACCAATTTTGCTCTTTTCCACCTTCTCTCGTTCTCTGAATGGCGCGTGAATACAGTTTTATCTCTTTAAAAGGCCCACATAAGCTTGGCTATGTATCAAGACTCTGCTTTTCTGGAGCCTCAGTGAATGGAACTATTTTCAAGTTTTTTTCTTTCTATTTCAAGTAGAAATTACGAATTATAGTTTTGTAGGATGATGAGATATACAAACTGTTGACGGATCGTTGATTTTGAAGATGTTTGGACCGTCGAATTGAAAAATATGATAAATTGTTAACCTGGCGATGATGGATGGATGGATGGATGGATGGATGGATGGATGGATGGATGGATGGATGGATGGATGGATGGATGGATGGATGGATGGATGGATGGATGGATGGATGGATGGATGGATGGATGGATGGATGGATGGATGGATGGATGGATGGATGGATGGATGGATGGATGGATGGATGGATGGATGGATGGATGGATGGATGGATGGATGGATGGATGGATGGATGGATGGATGGATGGATGGATGGATGGATGGATGGATGGATGGAGGGACGGACGGAGGGACGGACGGACGGACGGACGGACGGACGGACGGATGGATGGATGGGTGGATGGATGAATGGATGGATGGATGGATGGATGAATAACCGGACATATTGCAAGATTAGTCAGATGAATAGGTAGATGGATAGATGGATGGTTGGACGTGCAGAAAATAATAATAAACATTTAAATTATGAACTGAAGGAAGAATTTAAAAAAAATAGTCATTTCCTCAATTACGCGCTACAAAATTCCACCGCTCAAAAAAAAAACTATGACGTCATCTCCGACCGGAAGAGCCCGGCGACAGGAAGAAGGCGGCCATCTTTGCAGCAGGCCGTGTTGACAAATTACGAAGCGCCTAATTTTTTTCTCTTTTGAGATTCTTTTTCAAAATAAATCATTTGTTTTCATCTGAAATATTAGTTGTTGAAGCAATGATAGTAGTAGTAGTTGATGTTGTTGTTCATGTTGCTGCTTTAAAAAAATAATTTTTTACTCATAAAATATAATATTTTTTTACTCTGAACATAAATAATAAAAAACGTGTTTCTTTTTAATCTTATTTTTTCACAAGAACAAATTTAAAAAAAACATTTAAAAACATTTTCTCAATATATCTTCTTAGAAGCTTTTCTCCCGCCGTTCCTCTAATTCATTCCTTATTTTTAAATTCAAAAAAAGACACGAAATGTGTTGACAAGAACATCGGAGCGGAGCGGAGCGGAATAGAGTGGAGGTTCACTCACTTCCTGGCTCTCCCTTATGAAGGAATTCACTTTTAAACGGAAGACACTGATGAATACCTAATGTCATTGCCTATCCGAGTTTTTGTGTCACACGCCTGGTGCCAGAATAAGTGAGTATGTAGGCAGGCAGGTTCGTGTCTGTGTATGTATGTGTGTGTGTGTCTGTGTGTTTCTGTGTGTGTCTGTGTGTTTCTTTTTCTTTTTCCGCTCTTTTTGTTGCAGCAAAAAAAACTCATCGGAAGAAAATTAAATTAAAAATTACCAACACATCATCTCTCAACACCTCATAAAACAACTGTCATTTGCTTCTTCATCCGCAACTATCATCACTACACAGCAACTACAACTACTGAAAACGGTCGCTATAGCAACAGCTACCGGGGCGACAACGACACCAACTGCTAATTCAGCTGAAGCTATCCTGGTTGAATAATTCATTGAATGTGGAGATATAATTCATGCAAAATTCACTTCGTTTTTCACTAACATTTCAGTAGCCAAAAAAAAACACTTTTCTTGCACATAAAAAATTCAAAGTAAAAAAAAACTGGACCTGGGTACGACTAAACGCTCGATGTTTAAACACAAAAAAAGTGTTGTAATTCTTTGTGATTTATTGCAACAAGATAAAACAACACTAAAGAAACTGTATATTAGATAATTTGGATATCTAATAAATATTCTTTATAAATAAATCGGCTTGATATGTTAATTAATAATGCAGGCCTGTACATGAGTTGCATAGATGAATAATTAATAAGATCTTTTAAGTACAAAGAGCAGTAGTGGACATCTGCACGTGGCGCTAAAAAAATAATTAATTCCCCCTTGCTTCTTCACCAAAAATAAATTGACCAATTACAAGAAAGTAGGTCAAAGTGGCTCACCTCTTGACCATTTCTGTTTTTGTAGCGGAACCATCTTCCGCGGTCGACGCGTTGATATTCCAACATGTACTGCTCCACGTACTCTTGGCCCTTTGTAAACCAACATCATCATCATCATCATCATCATCATCATTGTTGTCGTCGTCATCATCATTATCATCATCATCGTCGTCATCGTCGTCGTCATCGTCGTCATTGTCGTCATCTTTGTCATTATCATCATCATCATCATCATCATCATCATCATCATCATCATCATCATCATCATCATCATCATCATCATCATCATCATCATCATCATCATCGTTGTCGTTGTCATCGTCGTCGTCGTCATCATCTTCATAATTAAGATGGCTATTTTTACTGTCGCAGTCGTTCCATTCATTAATTAACGGCACCAAAATAGTTTTTGTTTTATTGAAATTATTATTATTATTATTATTAATATTATTATTATTATTATTATTATTATTATTATTATTATTATTATTATTATTATTATTATTATTATTAATATTATTATTATTATTATTATTATTATTATTATTATTATTATTATTATTATTATTATTATTATTATTATTATTATTATTATTATTATTATTATTATTATTATTATTATTATTATCATCATCATCAACATCATCATCACAATGGCTAACCTGACCCTGACCAAAGCGACCTTGAGTTTCTACCAAGGTTATGACTTTAAGTTCTTCTAGGTCAACTTCAAGATATTCGTGGGAGCTGTTGCTTATTGGCTCCTGAGGACACCAGGCCCCGCCTTTCATTTCTGTCCTGATTCTTTAAAACAATATATGGTAATGATCGTGGTAGTGGTGGTGGTGATAATGATGATGATGGTGGTGGTAGTGATGACGATTTTAATAATTTTAATGATAATGATAAATTGGTTGATGCTAAAGATTAGTCACAAGTCATTGGTAGCAATAATAAAATTTACTCAATTTATAATTATATGATTATATATTTAATAAACCACTGTTGTTTGCAACATCATCATCATCACCACGACCACCATCGTTATCATTGTCATCATCATGATCATCATCATCAAAATTCATTCATAATAATTTTTTAAAACTTCTTTCTTTCCATCATTTCGCTTTTATTCTCGCAACTCTCCAGCATTCCAGTTGGAATAAATCAATTAATTCAGACTTCTTAATGCTGCAAATCTCCCACAGGTGAGAGAAAAAAACTCTTCTTATATCTCTTCTTTTTTCTGGGTGCTTCTTCTTCTTCTTCTTCTTCTTCTTCTTCTTCTTCTTCTTCTTCTTCTTCTTCTTCTTCTTCTTCTTCTGATTTTTCATCCTCTGCTTCTGACTGACACGTTCTCATAGGTGGAGGAGTAATGATAATGATTGTCGACGACAGCAACCGGTTCAAAGGACAGTACATGAATTTTAAATATTCCCGCGAGGTTTTTCTGGAAGAGGAGGAGACTGGTGATGAAGGAGGAAGGACGACGATGAAAAGGTGATGGAGAGGATAAAGAAGATGGTGGTGGTGATGATGATGGTGATGATGATATTAATGATGATGGTGGTTGTGGTTGTGGTTGTGGTGGTGGTGATGATGATAATAATGATGATGGTGGTGGTGGTGATGGTGATGATGATGGAGATGATGAATATGGTGAAGCCGATGAAGATTATGTATTTTTAGATTAATATAACTTTTTTAGTCTTTTGTATTACATTGCAACGATCATAATTAAAGTCGATTGTTATAAAAACCATCACAAGATAACATTTTTCTCAATGACTTTGTAACAATGTCATGTTGTATGAAAACTTACTAAAATGGAGAAGGAGAGGGAGATTATAAAATTAAGAGGGATATCAAATTAAAAGACATCTAACAGGTACTTGTCGAAGCCACCCAGCTGTTGATTGGATTTCCACTTTTCCAGTTCTTAGATGGAGCAAAAAATATGGTAGCTGAAGAATATGTTTTGTCATTAGCATCTTTTTGTTTTTGTAATAATCTTCTTTGTCGTCTTAAATCGTTGTTACCCTCAAACACAATTTCATCCTTCATTCACCTACTCCAGCACTATTTTCAACATCATCATCATCATCATCGTCGTCGTCGTCGTCATCGTAATCATCATCATCATCATCATCGTCGTCGTCGTCGTCGTCATCATCATCATCATCATCATCATCGCCTATATCACAATTGATATTTCATTATTATCATTAATATCATCCTCATCATCATAATCCTTCCAGCATAATAGCCATCTCAGTAATCACTTCCCTATTATAGCAAGCACAACGACTCGAGGCAGCCATGCGCATGCGCGCAAGACCATTTTTCCCCCTCCGGCGATGACTCACGCGAACAGACTGTGTGACGTCATGGAGGATAATGAAGACAAACAGATGAGCGATAAACGGACCGGAAAAAGATGCAGACAGACCAAAGATAAATAACTTTTACAATTTTTTTTCTTTTCTTATTTTTTTGCGAGAAAAAATTAATTTAGCATTTAGGACGGGTTAGTGATTTGGCTAGTTGTATGATTTTCAATTTGTAAAAATTCGTTACGGCAGAAATTATTGAGTTAAGTTTGTGGCTTCGGTGGTCTAGTTGTTAGTACATTGCCAGTAGAATGAATGTTTAAAATTTGTACTAGAGTACTGAGTAGGCTAGGTCGTAATTTTTAAGGGTTTCAAACGGGCTTTCCGGGCTTGAACTCCGGCTCTAGTATTTTAGGCCTGTAAAAACGGACCGGGTTGAGCCCGAATTAAATGGGCCGGGCCAGGCCTGAAAGTGTTGGACTATGAAATAGACCGGGACGGGTCTAAAATTTTGGCCTATGAAACGGGCCGGACCGCGAAAAATCGGCCTGTGGAGTACTCCAATTCGTACCTTTCCAACGCTTGCAATGAATCTAAAACAAAAAGTAATGATAGGGTCACTAAACGAACAGTTTGCAAATATAATCAATCTATCACATGCCTGCGTAATAATATCTTGATTAGCCACATCAAGCACAGTAGTAGAATCACGTGAACCATACTTTGACCGTTAATTTCTCATCCGTCCTAGCACTGACCCATGCGTCCGCATGACAACAATACATTTGTAGATGTCATATTTAATTGGTGGCTTTTTCTGCGCGCGACAATTCTTGTACGGCGCTAATAGGAAATTATAATCTGATCGTCTTTTTCCTGTTAGAATGCCGTCCGCCTGTTAATGGAAGAGCGGTGTGTTAATTGCGAGTTGAAATGGAATTTCCGCTCAGGTAAGGTGGAGAACAATAGCCGTGTGTGTGAGTGATGATAATGAAAATAATAATGATGATGATGGTGGTGGTGTTTTTATGCCTTATTTTTGTTAATGTACTTGTTTTATTAACATTTCAAAAAAATTCCGAATATTGTCTGTTGCGATCAAAAAGGTCACAATATATAATTTGTTGTGATCAAAAATGTCCGAATATTATTTTTTGTGATCAAAAATGTCAAAATGTTATTTGTTGTGATCAAAAAGGTCAGATAATGATAGCGGTGACGATGATGATGATGACTAGGATGTGATGACAATAATAACTTCGGTGGCAAAGATGCGAACGTCATAAAAAACTCAAAAAAATTAAAAAAAAAAGAAGAAAAAGAGAAAAAATGAAGAAAAAGAGAAAAAAGAAGAAAAAGAGAAAAAAGAAGAAAAAGAGAAAAAATGAAGAAAAAGAGAAAAAAGAAGAAAAAGAGAAAAAAGACACGTGACAAGACCGGAAGTGCACGATTCATTTTTTTCCTTTCAACTCAACAAGAAAGATTTTCGAGTTCTCCTTCTTCAGAGTGTTTTCTTGAATTGAGGTCCCCTAACCAAATTTCCATCCATTTTTTTTTTATAAGCAAATTCTTCTCTTATTTGTTTGTTTATTTATTTATTTATTAATTCATTAAACAACTTTTAAATCGTTTATTTGTATGCAGCAATTCATTTGTGTATATCGTAATGATTACAGTTAATTGTAAATTTAGTGTTGTTTATTTATTTATTCATTAAACAAATTCTTAAAATGTTTAATTGTATGTAGCAATTCATATCTATATATATATATATATATATATATATATATATATATATATATATATATATATATATATATATATATATATATATATATATATATATATATATATATATATATATATATATATATATATATATATATATACATACATATATTGCAATAATTAAAATTAATTCTAAATTTACCTACCTAGCACATTCAGGTCCGTTCTGGTGAGGATCAAGTGAAGAACTGGCAGATAGTGATGTATCTTTGATGTCCAAAGATTGCATGCCCAAAGAAGAACGACATTGTTCTGTTTAAATATTAAAAAAAAATTTTATTGACATTTTAAATGATTAAGAATGAGTTTCGTAAAGTTGGTTGAATTTTAAATTTCATTTGTGAGACGTCTGGTGAATGATTTTAAATTTTTTGCTTGTTTGATTATTAATTGAAACGACATTTATCAAATGTTTTATAAATAAGAATGTACTTATAATAATAATAACAAAGTTTTTAACATAATTTTAAGCGGCACAGATATGACAAGGTGTTACACTACAACAGCTCGAGTTGACCTGAGCAAGCCTCGTAGCTATCAGCATCATCATTGAACTCTACAAGTAAACTTATCAGCATCATCATTGAAGTCTACAAATAAACTTATTAAGCTCAAAGGAGTTACTTGATATCGGTCTTATTCCAGTTCAATTACGGAATTGAGCCCATTACTTCAGTTTTGTTACTGTGTAACTTATATGTATATAAAAGCATTTTTTAACCGTCACATTATAACTAACCATATTGTGTTGTATTATTGTTGTTCTATACTGTTGTGATGATGTCGTATTGCTGTTGTACTGTTGTACTGTATTATTAATGATGCAATTATACTAAAATGTTGTTTATGTTTGTATTGACGTCGCCACCAGGGTTATACAAATATTGCCTGCCCCATATTTTTTGCGCAGGCAAAACACGGACTCTTCCGTTAACAATATTCACGATCATCATCTATTTGATCTTTCTCTTTTATCATCACCATCCTATCATCGTCATCTACGTTATCGTCATAATCCTCGTCATCGCTGCTATCAACATCATCATCATCATCACTGCTATCAACATCATCATCATCATCACTGCTATCAACATCATCATCATCATCACTGCTATCAACATCATCATCATCATCATCACTGTTACACGTTTGTCGTCTTAGTAATTCAGTCGGACAGTTCAACAGGTCTCGCCTCAAAATGTCAACACGAACTTTCAATGGCGTCTCAAATGAACGAAAACTCTTGCACATCTTTTTTTTCCATGCACCCACCCATTTATCCGTCCATCCATCTATCCTTCCCTCTATTCACCTATTCATCCATCCATACACAATCCATCCATCCGCCCATCCATTCATCCATCCATTCATCCATCCATTCAACCCTCCATTCGTCCATTCACCTATCAGTTTATCCATCCGTTTATCTACCCGTCTCTCAATTCCGTCGTTTTTCCTAACAAAGATGGGATCATGCTGCTCTAATCGAAGTAGGAATTGATTCTTACTTACGTTGATCTCTCAACTCTTTAACTCGTCTATTTTTCCAAACACCTGTTCATCAATCCATCCAGTCATTTATCCATTCATCCATCCATCCATCCATCAATCCGTCCATCTATCCATCCATACGTCCATCAATCCGTCTATCCATCCATCCGCCCTTCCATCATTAATCCATCCATCAAACCGTCTATCAATCCGTCCGTCCATTCGTCCATCCTTCCGTCTTTCCGTCCATCCATCCATCAATTCATCCGTCCACACATTTGCTGGTAAATTGTACCAATATGAACTTCCTGCTCTGACTCGACAAGCTCAAATACCAAAGATAGCGTAGCGAAAAAATTTTAAACAAAGAAAAGTGAATCATAATTTTAAAGAAAAAAAAATCATTATTTTAAGCGTACCCGTCGCTAGGCAACATACACCGAGTAAAACAAAAACGCAGCAAAACAATAAGAAAAAGAGAGATGTCAACAATTTTCGTCAAGTCAATTTTTTCGACTTTTGGCTTCTGAGTGGTGAAGAAAGAAAGAAAAAATAAAAAGAAAAAAACAAGCCCAGTAAACTAAACTAAGTGAGAGAAGAAGAGAGAGAAACAGAAACAGAAAAAAACTGAGTGAGACGAAGAGAGAGACAAAAAAAATAAGAAAGAGAAAGAAAGAAATGGAGAGAGGCAACCAGTCAAACAGGCTGACAGGCAGACAGATGGGAGCAGACAAAAGAAAATAAACAAAAATGGAACGTAACCAATTATCGAGTCGTGGAAAAATATGGAAAAACTGCAAGCTAAATTAAAAAAATTAAAATAAAAAATTATTAAAATTAATTAATAAATAATTTATTAGCAATTAAAATATTGTTTATATAAATAATTTATCAAATTATAAAAGAAATTTATAGCTTTTTAAAAAGTTAAAACTCAAATATATGAAAATGGCAGGAAGCACTTAGAAACACATTTGAACATACGGAGCAGTACGGAAACGGAGAGAGTAATAAAGAAGCAGATGGAACCATACGGGAAATTAATCACAGCCTGCAGGTGCTTTCAATGTCAAAATAAGAATTTGCCGGTTTATTTCGTTTCCAGAAAATTCTTTTTCTTTCACTCTGTCTCCTTGCGTTTCTCTTTTTCTATTTCTTTCTCTTTACCGCTATCTCTCTATATTTTTCTAAATCTCTTTTTACTTTTTTCTTTCTTCTTTTTTTCTATCTGTTCATTAATTTTGTCCTTTCATTTGTCTCTTTCAATGTCACCCTCAGGACGATAATGAGACTCTCTTGTTACTCAAAGAGCAAATTCCTTTCTTGATTCTTTGCTCGATTTGATATCTATGCTGTTTCCAGCTCGTATATGCTTGTTATCTTTTCATGCTCCGATGATTTCTGTTTCTTTCATTTTTCTTCAATATCTCTTTCTTTCTTTCTTTCTCTCTTTCTCTGTTTCTGTTTGTCTCTTTCTCTCTCTCTCTCTCTCTCTCTCTCTCTCTCTCTCTCTCTCTCTCTCTCTCTCTCTCTCTCTCTCTCTTTTCTTTCTTTCTCTTTCTCTACCTCTTTCTTTCTGCTCTCTGCTCTATAGTACGGCAGAAAAGCAAACAATTGCATTGAACATGGCGCCAAGCCAACTTCTCTACCGCCATCAACGTCATAATCATAATAATCATCATCATCATCATAATCATAAATTCTTTAATAAACATTCTATTTTTATCTTTTCATTTGTTTACATTTGATAATCATTATTATCAAAACCTATTACAAACTATCGCTTGCTTCTTTAGCAATCATTATTCCCATAACCTTGTAATCCATAACTAACAACATCTTGGTGACACAATCACAAGTGTAATCATCATCATCATCATCTCAACCACACACGATCATTATCATCACCGTCGTCGTCACGGTCACGTGGTCACACGGAGGTCACGCATGGATGGTTCGGTTTTCAATTCCAATTTCTTCCTTCAATTTATTCCTTCATTGCTTTTCTCCATCAGACAGTCTTGTTTTCTTTCTTTCTTTCTTTTTCTTTCTTTCTTTCTTTCTCCTTCTCTCTCTCTCTCTCTCTCTCTCTATATATATATACCTTTATTTATCTCTTTTTCTTTTTCTATGTTTATTATGAAAGAAGAGAAACAGAAAAAAAGACACAAGTACAAGAATAAGGAGAAAGAGAGAGAAAGAGAGAGAGGAAGAAAAAGAGAGAGAGGAAGAAAAAGAGAGAGTTATGAAAAAGTTCCATTCATTATGAAGAGTAATAGTAAATGAGTCTGCGACAGAGGCGCCGCAAAACACGAAAAACAACTAAAACAACAGCAATAAATGATAAAACGTAACAACACAAACAACAACAGTAGTAATCGATATAAGAAATAAATAACTTTAATTCTTTTTTTGTAGTAGTAGTAGTAGCAGCAGCAGCAGCAGCAGTAGTAGTAGTAGTAGTAGTAGTAGTAGTAGTAGTAGTAGTAGTAGTAGTAGTAGTAGTAGTAGTAGTAGTAGTAGTAGTAGTAGTAGTAGTAGTAGTAGTAGTAGTAGTAGTAGTAGTAGTAGTAGTAGTAGTAGTAGTAGTAGTAGTAGTAGTAGTAGTAGTAGTAGTAGTAGTAGTAGTAGTAGTAGTAGTAGTAGTAGTAGTAGTAGTAGTAGTAGTAGTAGTAGTAGTAGTAGTAGTAGTAGTAGTTGTTGTTGTTGTTGTTGTTGTTGTTGTTGTTGTAGTAGCTGGAGCAGTAGTTGTAGTAGTTAGTAGTAGTAGCAGGAGCTGTAGCAGTAACGGTAGCGGTAGCAGTAGCAGTAGAAGTAGCAGTAGCAGTAGCAGTAGTAATAGTAGTAGTAGTAGTATCGTCATCAACCTCATTTTTATAAGTTAAAAAAAGATTTCTTAAAGTTTTGTAACTGTGGAAAAATTGGTTTTGTACTGATTTTTTGTCGTCGTCGTTGTTTCTAATTTTATAAGAAAAAAAAACTGCGATGCCATCGTCATTATCATCACCACAAATTTCATTTATCACAAACACTGTTATCATATTCATCACCATACTTATCACCTTCTTCAACATCATCATCATCATCATTTTCATACTCATACTCATCATCTTCATCATCCTCATCCTCATCCTCATCCTCATCATCATCATCATCATCATCATCATCATCTTCTTCTTCTTCTTCTTCTTCTTCTTCTTCTTTTTCTTCTTCCTCTTCATCATCATCATCATCATCATCAACATCGTCACAAAAAGCCTTGTGGCATAACAGTTCACACAAGGTTATCGCATTACCGTCATTAGGGTTCCTCTAATCAAAGATTTCCTCTCTTTTCTCTTCTCATCCACTCTCTCTCTCTCCTCTCTCTTTCTCTCTCTCTCTCCTTTTCTTTCTCTTTCTTTCTCTTTCTTTCTTTTTTATTTAGCTCTTTCTATAGTTTTTTTATATTTTTTATTTCGTGTTTTCTGTTTAAGACTCTATAAAACAGTCTTTTATTTTTGTCCATTTTTTTCAACCATCGTAAACATTAACATCCACATCCTCATCATCAGCATCACCACCATCATCATCATCTTCATCAGCATCAGCAGCATCATCATCATCACTATCATCATCAGCATCATCATCATCAGAATCAGCGTCATCATTATCATCATCATCAGCAGCATTATCATCATCATCATCATCACTAACATCATTCGTAATACCATCTCAAAACGGAAGAAGCACCACCAAAACGTTCACATCTGCTTCCGCTATTTATGCACGTGGCTTGAGCGGCAAAACGCAATCTTTTCTAAGCCATTTTAAGAGGTAGGAATCAAACTCCGTTTTAAAGGTATTAATATTTTATAGATATATTTTTAAAACATTTTAAAGGTACGAAATTATTTAATGATTTTCTATCTGTACTGGTGTACAGTGTTCAGTGTACAAGAAGACGTACCCATACACACTATGCTGTCTCAGTGTTGATACACAGATGTCGTCACATCCTTCATCCATTCCTGGAGACAATCATTGGTAGATAGATGGACGAATTTAGTGAATATTTTGCTGTTTTTGTTTTCAGATTGAATTCATTTTTTATCATTATAAAACAAATTATCTTATTTTTTACCAATGCTTTTATTAACTCGTCGGCTCTGTTTCTCTGTCTGTTTCTCTGTTTCAAATCTTGCAATCAATTTTTGAGTCACTTCCTGATGATAGATTTTTTTCAAATTTTGCATACATGCTCAAGATAGAAGACAATGCAATATTCAATTATTAGTTTTACAATAAGTCAATTAATTTAGTTAATTTTCTTGAGGATTTTATATATATATAATATATATATATATATATATATATATATATATATATATATATGTTTATTATATTTATTTGTTGTATATTGCGACTTTAATATAAAATAAAAGAGTAATATAAGAAAAAATTGATTGCAAAATTTTTGTTTATGAGCTTAATGGAAATCGCAATGCTCTTCGAACCATATTACGCCAGGCCAGACTTTAATATAAAATAAAAGAGTAATATAAGAAAAAATTGATTGCAAAATTTGTGTCTTAATTACATATAAGAGCATTGGTTTTAAAAATTCGTTTTTAATTTACTTGTTCGTTATTAATTGAGTTTAATATAAAAATAAAGCTTACGAGTTTTAGTTATTTGGTGCTAATAGTACAATGAACATTTGTACGCGCTTACTGTACACATCCGATGCATAAGCATACACAGAGAAAAATAAAGAAATGTAGAAGAAAACGTTCAGACAGATATTTATACATACAAACAAATACTAACACATACGCTGTGATTTTGTGGGCATGTACGAACTTCCAGCGTTGTGCAATAAATATACATCATTTTGTATCCATGCAGCAGTGTGGTTTATCGTGTGTGTGTGTGTGTCTGTTTGTGTGTGTTTGTATGTGTGTGTGTGTTCCTTCTTCTCACTTTCACATCTACTCATTTCTTTACACACTTGTTTATTTACTTTTTCATTCACTTTATTACCTATTTATTCACTTGAGAAAGAGAAATGAGAAAGAGAAGAGAAAGAGAAAGAGAAAGAGAAAGAGAAAGAGAAAGAGAAAGAGAAAGAGAAAGAGAAAGAGAAAGAGAAAGAGAAAGAGAAAGAGAAAGAGAAAGAGAAAGAGAAAGAGAAAGAGAAAGAGAGAAAGAGAAAGAGAAAGAGAAAGAGAAAGAGAAAGAGAAAGAAAAGAGAAAGAGAAAGAGAAAGAGAAAGAGAAAGAGAAAGAGAAAGAGAAAGAGAAAGAGAAGAGAAAACGATCCTCTAGCAAAAACTCAAGGACATTTTCAATCACATCGGAAGAAACTCTCAGACATTTGGCCTGGGCACGTGACTTCAAGTTGCTTGGCAACGCTTGTTCTGTTTACAGTCGAGGGAATTTTAAATAAACACAATAAGGGGTAATAATCAAATAAAAAATTTAAATACAATTATATATGTGTGCATTAAATGTTTTTACAAAACGTTTTGACGTAATGCAATAAGTAGATTATATTATAAATAAATTATTCTATAAGTGATTAATACGATTAAAAGATATTGACAAATTTAAACCTTCATATTAAATTAAATGCACAGACATGAGTGCAACGTGCTTACAAAACGACAATTGCGTCTTGGAAATCTCCAGGTAATTGCTATTAATAGACCAATACCTCACGGCGGGGGAATTCCCAAGAGATTTTTTTTCCTTCCTAATGAACGACCAGCAGGAAAGTGGAAGAAGTTGTACTGGTGAAAGCGATCCGTGTCTTTGGTGTGTGTAGTTTTGGATGTATGTGTAGTTGTGGATGTGCGTGTAGTTGTGGATGTATGTGTAGTTGTTGATGTAAGTGTAGTTGTGGATGTGCGTGTAGTTGTGGATGTATGTGTAGTTGTTGATGTATGTGTAGTTGTGGATGTGCGTGTAGTTGTGGATGTATGTGTAGTTGTGGATGTATGTGTAGATGCTGATGCACATGTAAATTTGGATGTTAGTGAAGATGTAGAAGTTATTGAAGATACGGATTACTACCACCAATAACAACACAGCATCATCACTATCAACATCAACAGCATCATTACTACCATCAACAGAATAATTATCATCATCATCAGCAGCAACAGCAGCTGCAGCAATGTAAGTAAAAGCAGCTTGAGGCACGACTCGGGGTGAGAAGTTATGGTCACCCTAAAACTTCTTCCTTCGGAGATTTACAACAGGCCGTAATTCCTTCCCTCGGCGTCGCCGAAGACAACGCATTCGACGTCAACACGGGAAATAAACAAAGAACCAAGAACGCAGACCGGCTGCGAGCATAGATAAAAGAGGAAAAAGAAACAAAGACATCAGAGAGTGAACGATAATGCGGGTGGAATGGACGAACGCCGATGATTAATTTCAGTATGATGAGAAGACCGAAGGAACTGTGTCGTTTTGTTTTGCTCCGTGAAATTTTAAACTAACTCCACACCGGATTCCTCGCTTGTAGCCGTTGTTGCACTGCAGTCGCTCAATTGTCCCCTTGCGTATGTGTATGTGTATGTGTATGTGTATGTGTATGTGTATGTGTATGTGTATGTGTATGTGTATGTGTATGTGTATGTGTATGTGTATGTGTATGTGTATGTGTATGTGTATGTGTATGTGTATGTGTATGTGTATGTGTATGTGTATGTGTATGTGTATGTGTATGTGTATGTGTATGTGTATGTGTATGTGTATGTGTATGTGTATGTGTATGTGTATGTGTATGTGTATGTGTATGTGTATGTGTATGTGTATGTGTATGTGTATGTGTATGTGTATGTGTATGTGTATGTGTATGTGTATGTGTATGTGTATGTGTATGTGTATGTGTATGTGTATGTGTATGTGTATGTGTATGTGTATGTGTATGTGTATGTGTATGTGTATGTGTATGTGTATGTGTATGTGTATGTGTATGTGTATGTGTACTAAAATATAAAGTCAATTTATATAAATCTAAAGTAGAAAAAAACAAAATTAATTAATAAAAAAACTGTTGATTAGTAAAGTTGAACGTTGCAATAAATTCAGATCGGAAAAACACAAGAAATCTCTTACCCAGATCGATACACATTCCCGTAGGCAACATCATCGCTATCAGTAGTACTGAGATCAACACGATACTGCTCCTCAATTTCATCATTGCATCTGACCAGGTTGTACTAAGGAAACAAGAACAAAATGGGAAAAGTGGTGGAAATGTCCAGAAAAGGGATGACCGTATATGGCAAGCCATTTGCTGTTTGTCATTGAGATGATGATGATGATGATGATAATTCTGGATTATGAATGCCAAGTGCGACTTAAGGAGATGATGACGATGATGGAGATGATGATGATGAGGAGGATAATTTGGTTGGTTTTCTTGGTGAAGACATTTTCTTGACAGCGTCGCCATCGTCAAGGGTCACGAAAGGTCAGACTTCCGCACACCTGTTAGAAAACACCTTGCATTCAATTTCCAATTTGAAAACCGAATGCACGAAATGAACTTCCGGCTAACCCGCTGGCGGTGATGATGATGATGATGATGACAAAATATCAATCTTACACAGTTTTTTTCACCTTATCTTTCTCCCCTATCTCCGCTCTTTCTTCTTCTCTCTCTCTCTCTCTCTCTCTCTCTCTCTCTCTCTTTCTACCTTTCTCTATTTTTTCTCTCTCTTTATCTCTTTTATTCTCTCTCTTTCTATCTCTCTCTATTTTTCTCTCTCTCTTTATCTCTTTTATTCTCTCTATTTTTCTCTCTCTTTTTCTCTTTTATTTTCTTCCTTGGCTGACTTCCTTTCTTAGATATTCTACAACCCTTTGAGCTAATCCTTTCTTTTTGTTTACTTTGAATGACTGCTATTTTTTCGGGAGTCATAAGATCTCAGAGACATAAGATCTCGAAGACATAAGATCTCCGAGATACAAGATCTCAGAGACACAAGATCTCAGAGACATAAGATCTCGAAGACATAAGATCTCCGAGACACAAGATCTCAGAGACACAAGATCTCAGAGACATAAGATCTCGAATACATAAGATCTCAGAGACACAATATCTCAGAGACACAAGATCTCAGAGACATAAGATCTCGAAGACATAAGATCTCAGAGACATAAGATCTCAGAGACACAAGATCTCAGAGACATAAGATCTCGAAGACATAAGATCTCAGAGACACAAGATCTCAGAGACACATGATCTCAGAGACACATGATCTCAGAGACACATGATCTCAGAGACACAAGATCTCAGAGACACAAGATCTCAGAAACATAAGGTCACGAAGACATAAGATCTCAGATACATAAGATCTCATAACATCTGCTGCACCTGTGAAAATTCACGTCTGCGTGGATAAAATAAAGAAAAAGCTGGTGGTGAAAAAAAG
Organism: Erpobdella octoculata; assembly: GCA_963978895.1. Lineage (NCBI taxonomy): Eukaryota > Metazoa > Annelida > Clitellata > Hirudinida > Erpobdellidae > Erpobdella > Erpobdella octoculata. Next base: position 26,076,992 of record OZ022246.1, read on the forward strand.
ATTGGTTTATTATTACTTAATGGAAATAGGACTTCAGTGATTGAAACATTTTGTAAAAACAAAAAAAATAATTACAGTTTATTTAGAATTTGATCAGCTGAAAGAATTATTATGACCCGTTAAAAAATGTTTAAGCCGGCAATAAACAAGTGAATCAAAAAACAAAGTTTTTTTTTAAAAACACACATTTATATAATCGATTGTGTAAGCCACATTCTGTTACATAAAAAACGAGCATATTAGCATAGACAATAAATAGTTTGTCGAAAATATCACAAATAATTATATTATTTAATTAAATTGTGTCCAATCGATCCGAAAATTTGATAGAATGCATTGTTAATCAGTTCGGAGGAATGTTTAAATGTTTAAATCTCTAGTTCATCGGGAAGTTAGTTTAAAATCGATTGCAAATTTTGACTACAGGTCGACAGACAAAGAAATCAAGTTAAGTAAAAATGTGTAAAAAAAAGAGTAAGAGTGAAAAAAAGAAAAAATAACAAAATTAGAAAGAAAAAAAAGAGAAAAAGAAAGAGAAAGAGAACAAAAAAGAAAAACCAAAAGAAAAGAAAAGAAATATGACGCAACTACGAGTAAAAAATACAAATTATTAAAATATTAAAAAAAACAAATTCCGTTTTTAAAAGGTTCTCAAGAGATACAATTTAAATTACGTGAAAAACGAAACCCAAAGAAAAAAATATGAAAACACCTGCGCATGCGCATAGAAACAAAATTATTTAAGAAGCAGCAAAATGGAAAAATTACATAAAAGATTGTAGATAAAAAAGTGCAGAAAGAGAAAGAAAAAAAGAGAGATAAAGTGAAAAATAAAAAAATAAAAACAGAGCAAGAAAGAGAGAAAGAATGAGGGAGTGGGATAGAGAAAAAAGAAAAAAGGGAGGGGAAAAGAGATAAAAAGAGGAAGATATTCTTAAAAGAATAATCTTCACCGATGACACAAAAGGTTGATGGATGTGTGGCAAGCAACGAATGTTTGCCATGACGACGATTTCGTGCGCTACAAGATGGCGCCAGAATGTGGCGCAACAAACATTTAAAGCGCTAAAATTATGGCGGAGATATTCAAAATGGCCGAAATATTTAAGTTGAAGAAAACAACGTTTCCCCGGATGATAAGGATGTTTTTAATGTGAATAAAATTATTTGGTATATTTCTGAAAATATTCATAATTTAAAACATCAAACATTCGAAGTAACTTAAATTATTGAGCAGAAAATAAAGTTATTAAAATGGTGTAGAATCGATTCATATTGGAATGTAAGATGATGAAAAATTGTTTTCAAATGTTGAAAATGGCCAGAAACTACTATAACGATAACAAGTCAACAAAGTCGTCAGAAATTCTGTCAACAAGTTAAATCTTCTTTGGCCCGAGGTAAAACTCTTTGAAAGAATGAAGTACAGAAAATGAGAAGATGATGAAGCCAAACTGAAGAATAAATAAACAAGAAATTGCATTGCTCGGTAATAATTGGAAATGTATTGAATAATACATTGCTGGCGTGCATTTGTCGCAAATGAGTAAATCCAAGATGGCTGAAGGCGGATTTTTTTCTTCTGCGTCTTCAAAAATGGCAGCTTAGTCGCGCATCAGGCGATTTGCTTTCGTAAGAAGAATGCATGAAATTTTTAATTAATCTAAGAGTTTTAGTTTAATTTAGAGAAAAAACAGTGCTAAATTTTGGTTTTAAATTATTTATGAAAAAAAAACCTGCTAGGTTTTCAAGAAAAAAAATCTTTAAATGGTGACTGGAAATGAAGAAAAACAATATGGCGTCGGCATGGGATGTGCACGACAGAATAAAAAGAAGAAAACCTTTTCAACTAAAAATATAAATAAATAAATGAATGAAAGTAAAAAATTTGACAGGTTTCGCCGACGAAGAGAAAAAATGGCAAACGGAAGCGTCGAAAAAATGCTTTAGAAGCCATTTTCAGAAAAGACAATAAATATTTAAAGATCTCGCGTCAAAGGTGAGAAATTAAACAAAATAGTTTTGTAAAATAGGAATTTTTTTAATAAAACTCTAAAACACTAGAAGAGTATTTCTTTTTTGTTTGGAAACGTGTTATGGGAGGTACCAATATGGTAGCATATGAAAAAAACACAAAGAAAGAAAAAAGAAAAGAAAGAAAAAGAGAGAAAAAAATAGGAAAAATTAATAAAAAATAGAAAATAGAAAGCAAAAAAATGGTAAACAAACATGGCGTCCGGAACTGACAACACCCAAAATACCGTCGGTCAGACGTCTTCCGGCTTACGCTGTTCGGTGATTTTTACCCGCGAATGAGGACTTCCGGTTCCCATTTTTCATGCGCAAAACCAAAGATAATGAATTGTTTTTTCTTCCCTGAGTAATTTTTTTTTACTTTCACCGACGATATATTTATTTACTATAAAAGAAAGCTATTTTATCATTATTTTCTAAAGAAAAGGTAATAATTAATAATTTAAAGTTTTAATTAATCATCAACTTAAAACGTAAGAAATGTTTCGTTTTGTTGTTTTGTCTTTCTTTTGTTCTACAAAATACTTTAAGTAGAATTCTTAATTCTTCTTTTATAACAATAATTTTTAAAAACTTCAAATAAAAAATGGAAAAAAATATACAAGTGAAAAAAAGAAAGAAACAAAGGAAGAGAAAGTGAAATGGGAGAAGAAAATGAAAAAGAAAGAGAAAAAAGAGATACATCTAGAGAAAGAGAAAAAAAGAGAGAGAGGATGGAATATCTAAACATGTCTTTAGTTTCGTCATAAAAAAGACGGATATTCGTAATATAGTGCCGACACTTAAGTGACTTCAAGTCAGTTATTGCCTCGTATATTTTTTTAAATCTTTCTCATTCTCTTACTTTTTCTCTCTCACTTTTTCACTCTTTTTTTCTCTCATATATATTTTTAAAAAATTTTCTCTTTTTTATAATTTTTTTCTCTCTCATCTTATATTTGTTCCTTTGTCTCTCTTTTTTGCTTTCTCTGACTTTATATTTTTTTTATTGTTTATTTTATATTTGTTTAAATCTCTCTTTATTTTTTTCTTTTTATATCTGTTTTTTTATATATATTTTTCAAGTTTTGCTTCATTATTTTGTTTTTTATCATTTTAAAAACTTATTTCTCATCATCGAGATCATTATCATCATTAATACCACCATCATCGTCGTCATCACCACCATTATTATTATCGTCATCATTATCACCACCATCATCATCGTCATTATCATCATCATCATCATCATTACCGTAATTAACGTTCTTTTGTTTCCTACATTTTCCTTTTCATAGAATTTTCATGAACTTGTTTTGTTTTGTTTTAACTTCTAACTCAATTTCACGTCCAAACAATTTGTAAATTGCTTGTCACCAACGTCATACGGTTGACTTGCACTCTTCAAATACACAAACAACAAAAAAATAAAAAAATAAATAAAATTATAAAATACTTTTTTAAACATCTATATCTACTACACTGATGATTATAATAATAATAATAATAATAATAGTAATAACAATAATAACAATAACATGATGATATCCGTGTAATAATAAAAAGCAAAAGTGTAGATGATTATAATTGAGAACTCCACAAAAACGTCCTTTGTTACCATGTCAACCAGCAGTTTTTGCAATGACAAATTATGTTTTTACTTTCTTTTTGACATTTGTTTTTTTTTAGAAATCTATTCTGACATTTTACATTTCAAATTTTTTGAGTTCAGCTTGTTTTCTTTTTTTTCTCTTTTTTTACTTTCTCTCTCTCTCTTTTGCATTTTTTTCTTTGGTCTCATTGGGTACATTCATCTGAACGTTATGAATGTATGTAGGTGGATTGCTGGTGATAAGAGAAAATATCTAAAGTGTAGAGGCGGAGAAATGGAAAAAATTCTGTAAGATTAGGAAATATTTTTGTTCTTTTAGGTTTTATCTTGTTCATTCTTTCTCTCATTCTTTTTATTTCATTTTTTTCTCACTCACAAAACACATAAAAACACATACACATACAACACGCAAACATTCAATCACATACGCATTCAAGCACATACGCATACAAGCACATACACATACAATCACATAAGCATACAAGCACATACAAATACAAGCACGTGAGCATATAAACACATACACATACAAGCACGTGAGCATATAAACACATACACATACAAGCACACACACATACATTTTTACAACTAGCAAAAAAATATGCCGAAATTAGAAGCAGCTTTAAAAAAATTATTTGGGTCAAGATAAAATTGCAATTGAGTGGATCTGAAAAAAAAAGATTTTGTTTAAATAAACAACTAAACTTAAATAAACTGTGAAAACAAAAACTACAACATTACCCAGCCAAAATAAACAACAACTTAAACGATCGCTGACAACAACAACATTGAAAGCAAAACGAAACTTATGGAGTGGTCTTAAAAAGGAATAACATATACTACTACTACTACTACTACTACTACTACTACTACTACTACTACTACTACTACTACTACTACTACTACTACTACTACTACTACTACTACCACTACAATTAATACAACAACAACATCAACAACATTACCAATATTAAAATGTGATATTTTTTCACAACAGCAAAATTGAACAACCAGCAACAACAAGCAGCAACAGGAACAACAGCAACAGAAACGTCTCAGTAGAAAGGTTTAAAGTGATTTGTTGTTGCTATAAAAATAAACGGACAAATAAAATTTCAAGTTTATTTGCACGTTTTCCTTTCTGATTTTCCTTTCTCTCACTCTCTCTCTCTCTCTCTCTCTCTCTCTCTCTCTCTCTCTCTCTCTCTCTCTCTCTCTCTCTCTCTCTTCTCTTTCTCTTTTTCTGTATCACACACTTATTAAATTCACTATCTCAATTTATTTTTTTCTCTCTTTCTTTCTCTCTCAATTTGTTTTTTCATTCTTGGAATATGTTTATCTATCTACGCCATAAGTCAAGATATCTGTTCTTCTTTTTCTTTTTGTTTGTCACTTGCTGAGTCACCCGGTTTTACCCGGTTTTTTTAAATTTCTTCAAAAATTAAAAAATTAATCTTTTGTTGTCTAGAGTTTTTTTTTGCAAAATATGTTCACCACAGCAGTTTCCATGCAACTCCGTTCATTGGTTCTGGAGTTAATAGAGAACAAACACCACCCGATTGCGCTTTATATATATTAAATTATCAAAGTTAAACAAAAATTAAAGTTGCATGAAATAATTAATTATCTAAAATAATTATTTTTTAAATAACTGAAAAACAAAAATTTTATAAAATTAAAAAAATTAAAATCGGAATGGAGTTTCTTACCTTTAAAAAAATGAGTTTCATTAGTAGAAGCAGGTAGAAGAATTGTCCGTATCATGATGATGATGGTGCTCTTCACAATACCATCTATTAATCATTCATAGTCAGAAACCTTCTTAATTAAATCTGTTTATCTACTACGTATGAATAAATAAATAAATTACGTTTTTTTCTAATGTTATGAAAAAATAAGATTATTTTAGATTAAAAAATTAGCAAATTTCATCGGTAGAGAGCGAAAATTCAAATCTTCGAATTGTTGAATCTTTGACAGACGACTTGCCGAGAATCTCGCTTGCCTTTCAATTGCTATTCATTCTCATTTTTATGTTTTCTTTCTCTCTCTCTCATTTTTGCTCTTCTCTTTTTTCTCCTCTCTTTCTCTCTCTCTCTTTTCTCACTCTCTCTCCCCTCTCCTCTCCAGGTTTTTCTTCTTTTTCATGAGAGGCACCGAGCATTCCATGCAACGAGTGGCATACAATGGCACCGATGTAATGTTGTTCTACTAGTGTTAGCAGTAAGTACAGTGTAGTAGTGGTAGTGGTAGTAGTAGTAGAAGTAGTAGTAGTAGTAATTGTAGTAGTGGTAGTAGTAGTAGTAGTAGTAGTAGTAGTAGTAGTAGTAGTAGTAGTAGTAGTAGTAGTAGTAGTAGTAGTAGTAGTAGTAGTAGTAGTAGTAGTAGTAGCAGTAGCAGTAGCAGTAGCAGTAGCAGTAGCAGTAGCAGTAGAAGTAGCAGTAGCAGTAGCAGTAGCAGTAGCAGTAGCAGTAGCAGTAGCAGTAGCAGTAGCAGTAGCAGTAGCAGTAGCAGTAGCAGTAGCAGTAGCAGTAGCAGTAGCAGTAGCAGTAGCAGTAGCAGTAGCAGTAGCAGTAGCAGTAGCAGTAGCAGTAGCAGTAGCAGTAGCAGTAGCAGTAGCAGTAGCAGTAGCAGTAGCAGTAGCAGTAGCAGTAGCAGTAGCAGTAGCAGTAGCAGTAGCAGTAGCAGTAGCAGTAGCAGTAGCAGTAGCAGTAGCAGTAGCAGTAGCAGTAGCAGTAGCAGTAGCAGTAGCAGTAGCAGTAGCAGTAGCAGTAGCAGTAGCAGTAGCAGTAGCAGTAGCAGTAGCAGTAGCAGTAGCAGTAGCAGTAGCAGTAGCAGTAGCAGTAGCAGTAGCAGTAGCAGTAGCAGTAGCAGTAGCAGTAGCAGTAGCAGTAGCAGTAGCAGTAGCAGTAGCAGTAGCAGTAGCAGTAGCAGTAGCAGTAGCAGTAGCAGTAGCAGTAGCAGTAGCAGTAGCAGTAGCAGTAGCAGTAGCAGTAGCAGTAGCAGTAGCAGTAGCAGTAGCAGTAGCAGTAGCAGTAGCAGTAGCAGTAGCAGTAGCAGTAGCAGTAGCAGTAGCAGTAGCAGTAGCAGTAGCAGTAGCAGCAGCAGCAGCAGCAGCAGCAGCAGCAGCAGCAGCAGCAGCAGCAGCAGCAGCAGCAGCAGCAGCAGCAGTAGCAGTAGCAGTAGCAGTAGCAGTAGCAGTAGCAGTAGCAGTAGCAGTAGCAGTAGCAGTAGCAGTAGCAGTAGCAGTAGCAGTAGTAGTAGTAGTAGTAGTAGTAGTAGTAGTAGTAGTAGTAGTAGTAGTAGTAGTAGTAGTAGTAGTAGTAGTAGTAGTAGTAGTAGTAGTATATGTTGTTACGTGCTTGTGTCTTGCTCGTGTTGACGTGAGTGCTTTGTCATTTGTAACAGTTATGATGTCAGTTGCTTTCTTATATTTTTTTTGAATTAATTTTATTTCATTTCATGATTTTGAATGTTTTTTCTTTTACTTTATTTTCTTCTTGCATCTTTTTTACTCTTTTTTCACTCATTCATTCATTTTTTCTTTCTTTCTATCCCCCTTCCTCTCTCTTTCTCCCCTTTTTCACGATATGTTCTTGTTATTCCCTCGTAAATATGGATTAAAATCTAAATAATTTTAATCACACCACGGTCGATTACATCGAAGTAAACGGTCGGTAATAGTAATAGTCACGTTATTGATAGTGATGATGATGATGACGATGATGATGACGATGACGATGACGATGACGATGACGATGACGATGACGACGATTATGATGATGATTGTGATGTTATTGTTATTATCATCGTTACTGTTATTACTATCATGATTATTATTGTTGTTGTTGATGTTGATGTTATTGTTGTTGTTGTTTTTGTTATTGTTGTTGTTATCTTTACTATTGCAGTCGTTGTTGCGTTAGTAGCACATTCGAGCGTTTTTTCCGTTTCTACGACCAATTCGTTTTTCCGTCATTAAGTCAATTTTCCATTCTCCAGGAGGAGGTAGTATTGTTTTCTTAATAGACCATTAAACTTCGGTTTATGTCGGCTCTAAAATGCTACTTTGGACCGGTGGAAGAAAAGCGTTCTAAAAGAAAGCAAGTAAGAATTGAGAGGAAACGGATGAGTGAAATAATATGAACGTGAAGAAGAAGAAAAATAAATGAAAACAAAATATATAAATATTTTTAAAACAAATTTTTAGAAATAAAGTTTATTATTTTCAAGTATATACTTTCATACAGTAGGCATGAACAAAATTAAAAAAAAATATTCATAAATAAAAATATTGTGTTATATTACAACGAGTAAAAATATAAAAAAACTGGAAAATATAAAAACAGATTAAAAAACAGAAACAAATGAAACAAAACTCTATTAAAACAAAAGACACAAGAAAAATATGAATAAAAACGAAATAAAAAGTTAAAAAAGAATAAAACAGGAAAAAAACAAAATTAAGTAAAAAAAACTTCAAAATAAGATAAATGAACAAAAAACAAACCAACAGAAGACAACAAAGAAGTGACGAGACAGAAAAAAAAAGTGTCACCAGACCCAGAAAGTACTTACTTAATTGGCACAGGCGAACACATAAAACCGCTAGCCGAATGACCAGGAGGCATGAAATTTGAAAAGTTACGACTTGGAAGGTTATAAATTTCTGAAGGTCACGCCATTTGTCTCTTCGTGAACGCCACAACAGCACTATGTGTGTTGGGTTTTTTTCTTCTTCTTCTCGTCATTTTGAAAGATGCAGTGTGGTGTTCGCGTGAAAAATGACTATAATGCGTTTTAAAAAAAAAACTGAAAAAAAACTCTGTGATGAAAACAGTGAAATTCTAATTGGAAATACATTTTATATATTATAAGCCTGGCAACAATCAATCAATCGATCAATACAGATTATCCCATTCAAAGTTCAGTGATACTTATATTATAAAAAAAAAGATATTTGTTTATTTTTGATAACGTGAACTACTATGCGATGAGCAGAAATCGATTTTGTATTTTAACGGGTTTGTACAGAATTCTTTTCCACCTGTTCCATTTATCATTGTTTTTAAACTTATTTATTAGCGATTGAAGTTGTTTGAAATTTTCAAAATATTTATTTATTGTTTATCAAAATAAATTATCAAGTTGTATTCTTATGACAAGTTACTATCAATAGGATGCATCAAATGCTTAGAACCTAGGTTAACTTTTAGGAAACAAAATATTTGTATGTACACATCGCTATTTTCTGATTTTTTTCGTGCCGTATGTTGAATATTTTAAATCAACTGACTTTCCATGGCGTCAATTTTTTAAAACATTTATTTTCTTATCTGAATTGAGGCAGTGTTGATTTATATATTCATTTCTAAGAGAACAATTAACATTCATTATTCGTTCGTTAATATATTATAACTGATTAAAACAGTTATATTTATAATTAATTATATTATAATATAACTTAATAATCAGTTAATTCGTTGGTACCTTATTTTGGAGCTCAGCTCACCCAGACCCAAACATGACATCGGACAACTTTGTCATTGCTCTTGATGCCGATTTATTGAAACCTCGAAGTATATCTTTGTGGAGAGTTAGTGGTGATTAGATTAGTTAATGAGTTAACAGTTAATGTAAATGTAATGTTCAAGAAATTGTAGAGCAAGCATTGCACACATTAGTTATTAATAGACTAGAAAAACAGTTTACAAATTAAATTTTTTGCTTGTTAATTGTGCTGTGGTCCAGGTGATCATAGTTATAATAAGCCATTAAAATGTTTTTTAATCAATTTATTACATTTAAAAAAATTAAGTTAAATTACTCATTTAGAGATTTTAATCAATTTTCAGCGATGGAAAAGACTGTCGAGCGTGGAGAGAAGTCTTCTTGTTATTTTTCTTCTCGGTCTAATCCTCTTCGTCTATAAAACTCTCCACCAAAATCTCGACGATGAATTTCGCTCGTTTGGTTACCGCGGTAGTTTGGATGACAAAGCAAATGACCACGACGGGGACGGTAAAATTGCAACGCCGAAAGTATTTTTGCCCGATGGTAATTTTTATGTTTTTAACGTCGCTACTTTTATGAATAAATTTCATTTTTTTATAATTTATTGTTTTAATTTTTTAATCTGGTAATAGATCTAGGCCTGCATGAAATTCAGCTTGATCATCCTATTTCTCAACCGTCGGGAAAATTCAAGAGGACAAGGGTATGTGTATCGGTTTTCTTAATTTAAGCTTGTCTGACTTGTGCTATTATAATTTTAATATTTTTTAAACAAATTTAATTATTCTATGCTAAGCTACATCTGAAAGTTCTTTTTATGCTGAAAACTAAATTTTAACGTGCATTTTGGAGCAAAGTTTCATCTGGACGTGTTTCCTGATTTGCTTTTTAATAACATACTTAAGAAATGTGTGCACAGCTGCTCTATCGACATGGCCAGCAAAAAAAAATGTAGCATGCATAATTGTATATTTTTTAATACACCAGGGCTGGGGGCCCAAGTCCCCGTACCCTTCCCTCGGGCCGACAAACGAACGGTCCAGGGCCGTGGTCGAGGCTTTCAAACATTCGTGGCGAGCCTACAAAAAGTACGCTTGGGGCAAGGACGAACTTCTTCCGATTTCAAAGAGTCATTCGAGGTGGTTTGGATTGGGTCTGACTCTTGTTGATGCTCTGGACACCATGTATCTTATGGGACTCGAAGAAGGTAACAAATGAGTTATTAAAAAAATTAGTTTTGGCTGATTAATTGCTTAATAAGCTGATGTAATTTTATATTTATCTTGTTAAACGTGATTTATTAATACTATCTGATCAGTGATAAGTATCAGTTTGTTGATTGTTTAGTTCGTTTATATTGCTTGAATGTAAGAATTGGTTGATTGGTTCTACTTTTTTTTTATTAAACATCAATGCTTTTTTGTCTTTTAAACATTGAACAGCAATTATGCAGATCTGCAATTAAGGGTTGTGAGACTTGAAATAAAACTATACGAGCACTTGTTTGAACTGGTTGTAAAATATCTTCTTTCTTTTCTTTTTTTTTTATTTATTGTATTTATTTATTTATATTTTTGCATTAGAATTCAAAGAATCGAGAAACTGGGTGGCGCAGAATTTGACTTTCGACTCAAACTCCGACGTGAACCTCTTCGAGTGCACGATCAGAATTCTCGGAGGCTTGCTCAGTGCCTACCACCTCTCCGCTGACGGAGTATTCCTAGAAAAAGCTGTGAGTAGTCTAATTTGTTGACGATTTCATGTTTCATGTGAAATTGCATTAAAACTTTAATATCTGATCATCCAATAAATTGAATTCTAGTTTTTAAAGCTTTATGAAATCGTAGTTGTGGTAGTGTTTATATTACCGTGTCATTGGTTGAAATGCCTGTTCACCTGGAATGTTATTATTGGTTGGGAGTTTTTTGTTTACATGTTGAGGTGATTTCTGATTGGTCGATGATTATGATGCTTGTTTTTTTATATCAAACAAGTAAGCAGGATAAATTTATTTAAAATATTTATTGTATAATTAAAATTTTCTTCTAATGATAATTCTTTTTCTTTTTTACAGAAACAACTCGGGGAGAAGTTGATGCCGGCTTTTACGTCCAACTCCCCGATACCTTTTTCAGACGTTCGTCTATCGAACGGGGTGGCTCACAACCCTAGTTGGGGGTCTGACAGCACCACTTCTGAAGTTTCGTCGATCCAGCTTGAGTTCAACGACCTTTCCTTTCTTACCGGAGACAGAAAGTTCAAGGTTATATTTTGTTTTGCCGAGTTTATCGGTTAATTTAGTTTGATATAGCTGTGTCAGTTATTGTTTGAACATTGTCTTAATAATTTAATATTGTATTAAATAAATCATTTGGTTGCATATAAATTTATGCATTGATAAAGTGTGCGTTTTAATAAAATTTCATAACAACGATTGATAGATTAAATAATCCAAATTACCATTAAATTGTAGTTACTCCATCCTAACTAGCATTTCCATTTTCAGGCCGCTGTCGCGCGAGTGTCGGAGCACCTGCACAGCCTGTCGAAGCGCCAAGGTCTTGTTCCGATATTCGTGAACGCCAACACTGGTCAGTTCAGGCATTCTGCTACCGTAACGCTTGGAGCCAGAGGAGATAGTTATTATGAATATCTTCTTAAGATATGGCTTCAGACTGGTAACACCATGTAAGTTTTGTATTTGTTTGTTTGTTTTTTAGCAAGAGGTGTCTGTGTTTAGGTTTGTGAATGATCGTGTTGTGTAATTCGTTTCATTCTTGTCCTGTTGTATCGGTCTTGTTTCCTGTTTTTGTTGTTGTGATAATGAAGTTGTTGTGCCCTGTTAACACCATTGTCAAGGAAGAAAAACCCTGTGTGCTTCATGTGAAATTGCAATAAAACTTTAATATCTGATCATCAAATAAATTGAATTCTAGTTTTAAAAGCTTTATTTTAATTATTATTATTATTATTCATTTAGTATATTTCCACCATTGTTTACTTCATCAATTCTGAAACGGATTGTGACGCAGGGCTCGTGACGACTACGTGGAGGCCATGACAGGCGTCGAGAACAGCCTGATGAGAGAGACATCGAAGAGTAAACTTCTCTACATTGGAGAACTTCTTGGAGGATCATCTTTCAGTCCAAAAATGGTTAGTTCGGGGGTCACTTTCTCGCCACTGTCACGTGCAACGGTCTGCATGCCGTCCCCCGTCTATTTCCTTCTCCCTCTATTTCCAATGTGACCCGGACACGAATGCACCCGCATGGATCGAGCTCGTTCAGATTTAGGATCTGGATGCCTGTCCGTACTATCGCCACAACAGCGTGTGGATGTTCCTTCTTCGGAATGTTGATCATTCTAGTTGTGAAAATCACAATTTTATTTCATTTAATCAAATTTCATTTAATTACTCATCAAGAAATTTTTTGTGTTACTCTACATTTAACCTTTTCTCATTTCAAACAGGACCATCTTGTTTGCTTCCTGGGGGGCAATCTAGCCCTGGCTGCCCGCAACGGGCTGGAACCGAAAAAGTTCATGAATTTTGCCAAACGGTTGACGGACACTTGCATAGAGTTATACAGGAGGATGCCGACAGGGCTCAGCCCGGAAATTGTCCACTTCAGCACACAACTGGAAGCAACCATAGATAAAGAGATATTTGTCAAGGTAGATTCATAAATTATACGGAATATTTTTTGTTATTTACACGAAATTATTTATTAATTACAGGTAGTTGTTTATTTTGTTATGTAATTGTAATTTCCTTACAGCAAAAGCTGTCATGAAAAACAGCTGTTTTACGATGTTGGCAGCTTGCAGATAAGACTATAAAGTGTTTTAAATATGTGTTATAGTTATATGTTATGATTTGTTTATTTACATGGGATCATTTATTACTCATGTGTAATGACTAAACAATTACATGTTATTATTTATTAATATCACATATACGATCCCGTGTAAGAATGTGTTCGTACCAAAGTAGAAAAATTTTGTTGATGTACTTATAATTATCAAATATTTATATATCGTTTAAATTTATAATTGCAGACTGCTGACTCCCACAATTTACAGAGACCTGAAACAGTTGAAAGTTTGTTCTACCTGTACAGGTTGACGGGAGACAAGAAGTATCAAGATGTCGGATGGGAGATATTCCAGGTAATTTTTTTTTAATTTATTCGTGCAGATGAAATTTTAATTTAAATTCAAGTTAATTTTTTTTTTAATGAAATTTGTGTTTGTTATCGAATGTTTTAAATATGAAATTTCCAATTTATTTTTCTTAAATAGTTTTTTTTTTACAATGGGATGATATAATGCAATGAAAACTGTACTAATTGATTTAACACTTTAATGTACATTAATGTTTAATTAAGAATTTATTGGATTTAATTAATAAGTTTATTTAATTTAGTTGTTTAATTAAGAATTTATTGGATTTATTTAAGAAGTTTATTTAGTCTAGTTGTTTAAATGAGAATTTATTAGATTAAATTAACGAGGTAATTCAATTGAGTTGTTTATTTAAGAATTTATTTGATTTTATTTGATTTATTTATTAATGAGCTAATTTAATTGAGTTGTTTATTTAGGAATTTATTAGATTCAATTAATGAGTTGATTTTATGGATTGATTGATCAAATTTGAACTTGTCAGGCTTTTGAAAAGTACACGAAAGTAGAAGACGGTTACACGTCCATCGGCAACGTTCAAAACCCGAGCAACGTCCTTCCTCGGAACAAAATGGAAAGCTTCTGGTTAGCGGAGACCCTCAAGTATTTGTATCTTCTGTTCGTAGACGATCGGGAATACGTCTCACTCGATGATTTCATATTCAACACCGAGGGTCACCTCCTGCCCTATCTTGTCCGGCACCGCCAGTCCACGAGTAGCCCCCCTACTGAAGGTGGGGTTGTTCACGAGGATGAGGATGGGATCTAGTGGTGGAGTCGTGGAATGCAACGTGGCATTGCATGATAGATGTTATGAGTTAAGTGTAATATGAGATGGTAAAAATGAGTGTGTAATTTAGCTATGAAAATGTGATGGTAATTTATTGTCATGAAATGTTATTAGGTAACGTTTTTTGTTTAATGCGATTGTACTGATGCTTTTGTTTGTTCGAGTTTCTTTACTTTCAAGCCGGGTGGCAGATGTGAACGCAATCAGCTGTACAAATTGTTTGATAATTACATTTATTTTAAAATGTCTAATTTACTTTTGTATTTGTGATTACTTACCTATTATAATTTGTATGTTTTCTTTTGCATTGAGAATATTGTAATAGACTTTTCAACGTTTTTCACATCGTTCTAGGTATGATTCGTGAGCTATCATTTCAAACGAGGACCAATTTTGTGGAGTGCTTTCTTTCAGTTTCTTGTGTACACAAAACACATAAACATTAAAAATACGTACTTCTATGTGTTTGTAAACTGTACACTCAGTAATCAATAATAATAATAATAACAATGTCCAACGTTTAAAAATGCAATTTAAATGTGTCCTTCAAAAGTCAGTGTGCAGAGAAGATTATTCTCAAGAAGTTGCATTTCGAATGCATTTTTCCATCGGAGATTTTGTTTTTTCCACGACTAATTTCTTTTCTTTTTCTTTGCGTTTTTAAGAGTTTTCTTAGAATTCATTTCCATTGCATCGATTATTCTTATTGTATATATTTTTCATTTATCAATATTAATAATTTGAATGCGCAGAATTATAGCCGAACCATTTAAAACTGTGTTTGTATATTCAAACTGTCTAGATGTGCTTGAGCGTAACTGTGTGCCCTAATAGCTAAAGAAAATGAATTATATATATTATGATTTTTGTTTCTTTCATTATTATCATTGTTGTTGTTGGTGTAATGTATTTTTATGATTTGTTAAATATAGTTACTAGTATATATCAATTGAAATCTGTTTTGCAAACAAAGTTGAACCGCTTAAGACTCTTCCTTGTCTATGACGTGTTTCAAGTTTCACGTACGTCTCTACATTCGTACACGCACACACGCGCTGTTTCACTGCCCGTTTCCGTAGCAACGCACGCTAGTATTCCTTGTTTGAGTCATCGTTGTATCTTTTGCTTGAAAAATGAACCGATCGTGCACGCGTGTGGAGAAAAAATCCGGTTCAAGTTTCGACCTTTTTTTCTCTTCCATTTGACTCGTGTCACAGCTCTCTCTCTCTCTCATATATTTTTCATTTCTTCTTCAGCATTTATACACGTGTTGCAATTATTACAAAATGGTGGCGATGTTTCATCGTTCAAGGTCTTTCAAAAGTTATATTTTACTTAATATCGGAAGTTGAAAAGAATGCAGATGCTTTGATTTTGGTTATTATGGCTTGAAAAAAATTAGTTCTTTCGTGATAGCATACCAAAATTAACTTTTGCAAGTGTCAAATTTCGTACAAGTGTCTAAAAAGATGTCTTTTTTAACTAAGTCTCATGGTCTCAAGAAATCATTTCTTTCAAAGGCCTTATAAGTTGTAGAATTCACATAGGAAACTCTGTCATTCATTCAAGTAAAACTTCTTATCTGGTATATTCTTTATGTTAAAATATTTGTTAATGTTAGTAACATTCAAAGTTTCTAAATGTTTTTGATTTAAGTTTGTGATAAACTAAAAAAAAACGTCAATCAGTGGGTACATACGCACGCAGGTGATTGCATTTTACGATCGTTCGTAAATATTTTTCCAGGATTTTTATTTATCGAGTTTTCGTCTAATCTGATCGAAAATAAAAACTATTTATTAGCTTGTTTGTAATTGTTATTGCCGTTTCGAAAACAAAACAGCTTGTTGATGTTCGACATTCGGAACAGGGACTTTTGGTGTTTTAACTGTGTAGTAACCCAAGTGAAAAAAAAAAGAAAAAAATTGATGCAAGAAAACCGTCAAAGGCAGGCGTGTACGGTAAACACGCTTATAGTGAATAAATGGAAATTTTTATTAATAATAATAATCTGACAACAAAAATTTAAAAGAATAACAATCGTCTAATTTGTCAGCCAGATATCTGAATGAATTATTCAACCAATAAGACAATACATACTAATATATATATATATAATTTTGAAAATTTATTTGAATAAGCAAATTAAAAAAAAGATGATATTGCCACTTGCACAGGCATCAAGTAAAACCTCTAAAACACGCTTTCATGAATAACGCTGATCTATTAGGTGAATGCAATGGAATCAAGGCGGGAATTCCCGTCAGCTGGTACGTACTTTACCGTAATTAATTGATTACCAGAAGCGACTCAGATGTAAATGCAGATTGCAGTAATGAAATACTACACACATACATACATACATACATACACAAGAAAACAACAACAGCAACTGGCTCAATGTTACCAGCAAAAAATATAAAGATTACGCGTGTAAATGTCAGTGGCTAACTGAAAATTTACATGAAGAATTTCTTTACAACATTTTATTAGTGACACCATGAAATTTACGTGTAAATAAAAAGGAGTAAAGACTGCGCTAAATTTACATGTAAAACATTAATAAACTCACTCAGATATAATTGTTTATTTTATTAACGACATTATTATCACTATAGTAAAAACATCCTTGGATTTACATGTAAATAATGCAGTGTAAAGAAAGCAGGTGACTTGCACCAACAAGCAATGCATGAGCGATCTTACAAACATTCTCAAATAATAATAATAGCAATAATACAACATCACATGTGTCAGCATGCACACGTATTTAGCATGTCACCTTCAATCCGTGGTTTTTTTTCTATCTTGTTTCGTGAGGAATCAGAAGATAATTTAAAATAATTGGTGGAAAGATGGGAATCCGTCAGCCCCTTGACATGTCGTTGGAGGGTGGGAGAGGGAATTTGTTACCCCCCCTACGTTTTGTGTTTTATTAGAAATCAATGAGCAAGAAGAAGTGAAGAGAGGGAAAGAAACAGAAGAAAAGAAAATAATATAGAGAAATATAAAAGAAGAGACAATAACGTAAAACAGATGATACTCAAACAGAGAAAGAGAGAGAGAAAGAGGGACACAGAATAAGAAGATAAATAATAAAAGAAACAGAAGAAACAAATAAATAAATAAGGAAGTATAACGTGGAAGATGGAAAGAGAGGGGAGGAGTTACGTGGTGCGGACTTTTCCAGGACTGTAGTTTCGATCGATGGTTGGTTCAAGGAGGAACATGTGCAAGCACTTTTCGTTTTGTGCCAACGGATGACCTGCGACCCTGGAAGGAACGAAAGAAAGAACGAATGAACGAAATTGCGATCGGTGAAGTAACTAAAAATTTAGTATTTTTGAAATAATTTGAACCAAAAAAAACCCGTCACAGGATCTACTCGAAACTCACTTGTTTATGAACGTCTCCAAACCTCTTCTACGCTCCTCGATGAATTCCGCTTCGAAGAGGCCATCGTCCGAACGAAATGGAAGCTGTCTGCCCCAGGCCTTTCCAGGAAGTATGGGCACCACGATCTGAATTATTTTTAAATCAGAAACCACTAAAATAAATATGAACTATTATTTCTTTAAAAACTCATTTAATTCAAGAGAAATAATGTTCTTTTATATTCATTTGTTTAATCAAACATTTTTTATTTATTTATCAAATAGCAGGACCAACAGCCACTTATACCATTTGAGCAGCAATATAAACAAAAGGAAGAGTAATTGTACATATTTAAATAAATCTTTTATTTTCTCTTAGCCTACTTGGATCAATTAAATATTCTATTATTAGTTACTTAATTTCAAAATAAAATGAAAAATAAAAAAGAAGAAACAAAACAAACCTTGCTGTCTCTCTCTAGTTCCGTTGCCAGCCAATCAAAATCGCTGTACCTTCTGCGAACTGTTGACTCCTTGATCTTGAAGACAGGTAGATTGGTCTGAAATGATTATTACGTTATTTTAAACTTTAAAATTAATTTAAAATAACAAATTGATCTGAAACGATGATTACGTTATTTTAAACTTTAAAATTAATTTAAAATAACAAAGCAAATAAATGTATTAAACAAAAAATACTGTCAGACGTTAACTCTTAGTCGAAAAGAAATAAAAATTGGTTAAAGAGCATTATAATTTTCATAAGTATCAACAATAGCCACTGAATTAGCACTTAACTGTTGTCAAAAAAGCTATTCTAAAAATGAATGAATTCTATAAACTAATCTAAATTAAATAGTGAATTTAATAGAATGTCCTTTAGAGTACAGAAATTGTATCATCACTTATTCATTCAATTCAATAATTCTTTCAATTAAAAAAGCATTAAAGCCACGCCCCCCATATGACCTCGTGACCTGAACTTCCGCTCATACACCCACCCTTCGATCGGTGGCGGTATTTTATTCGGGAAAACAAATTAAAAAAACAAAGGACAGATTAAATATATACAAAAAAACTATCATAAAATGAAAATCTAGCATTAAACCGATCAAAACAAAAAATAATTCTTACCACCTTCATTCGAACTTCGTAATCGGTGTAGCGTTTTTTCCCGATTCCGTGGGTCTCCGGGTTGACGACGTCGATCTCGAGAAAGTTTGCCGGAGGGGCATAAGCGTCGTCCAGTGTTTGCTTTTTCGGTTGAATTCTAGCCGTAGCTGCTGACGCCATGTTGTCGATTGTGTGAGGTGCGATTCAGCGGCGGATTCGAGGGAAATGATCTGTTATTTATTACGATGCGAACGATCTAATAATCGCGGAGAATGCAAACTGCAGATGTTAAGTAACCAGGAAAAAAGTCGTCCTAAAACTTCTACACTGATTTTAGAGCTGGTTTAGTTCGTCACGAATCAACGTAGTGAACAAACGTCCCGATTTTTTTCCTTTTTTAAGAGGCGCAAGACTTTTCTTATGATTAAGGAACGTAAATATGTAGATCATGTGCTGTCGAGGGCTAGATAAGTATCTAAATTTTTCTTAGAAATGTGTATTTTTTAATTAATTTTTAAATTATTTAAATACTTTGCGGTTTTTTTTTTCAAAATTGTTATTAATGTTTTAATTTTATTTAAATAAAAGTTGTTTTAAAATTTATATAAAATTTAAATAGATTTAAATAAATGTATGCAAAAAGAATTTTAGCTATAAGTTTATTAGTAAAATTTTTTAACTTTGATAACTTTTACTTTCTGTTTTGAAAATTAATGGAGGTAAACTTTAAATAACAGTAGTTAATAAGGCAATAAGCTAAACCTATTGATATATCAATGGCTAAACCCGTAAAAATTAATTAATTGCGGTTTTCAAATACACTATATTAGAGTAAATTTGTAAAGCGAAAGTTAGCTCTTGTGGTAAGGTGGAGAATAGCGTAATAAATTATTTCCGGTGTTTTTAATAATATTTTTATTATAAAATTTATATAATTACAAAGAAAAATAAATTACGAATAGATTTATCTATTTAATTTAAAAAAAAAAGAAGTTAACAACAGAAAGCCGTGAGGTAGAAGCTAAAAAAATAAACTCATAAACAAAAAGCTAACTAAAGCTAAAGTACAATGCAAAGAAATTTACAAAAAATTATTCTTTTTCTGAAGAAATTCTCTGGAATAGATTACCAACCATTTCATAGATTTGTTACCGTATTCATTTTTTCGAAAGTTATGTTATATACATTAGTAATATTATATCCTCAAAAATTTGAAGTCAAAACTTTTATTATACAGTGATGAAGCAGCCAAGTTTAACAAAAAAAACACAAACTTGGTTTAGATTAACTGTAAATGTCACTTTTGATAATTTATTAATGTGCTGGTGACTAGTTAGTTAAGCTGGCCTAGGCCAAAAAAAATTTCTACTTAATTTAAAATGACCATTTATATGTGTGTGTGTCTGATTATGCTGTAATGATTAAAAAAAACTTTATTTAAATCGGCTCTTTATTTTGAACGAAATAAAAGATTTTTGATTATGCAACAATAAGTTACATATTAGAAATATGATAATAAACAGTATATAGTCATATAGCGATAAATATTTTCTCATCTGACATTTAGATATATATCTAAGACTGTCGCGGAAGTAATACTGACACAAGAATGGCCAGCAAAAGACCAACGGATAAAGGCAGCCAGAAGCCAACTGAAACACCAGCAAAACTTGCAGAAGATCTTCACAGATGGTTGACAACGACGATGAAGTTCAAAGGTTATGGAAAGAACAAGACCGTTCCTACGGTTGAAGATTTGAAAACGTAAAGTTGTTGATTGTTGTGTAGTTGTTGTAGTGATGAAAATATAAAGATTTTAATTATTGTTGTTATTATTGTTTTAGTCATCTTAATCATTGTTGTGTTGACATGTCTGCTTTTAGATATTTTTGAGTTTTTATTTAATTCATTTAATATTTATTTAATTCATTTAATATTTATTCAATTCATTTAATATTTATTTAATTCATTTAATATTTATTTAATTCATTTAATATTTATTTTTATTTATATTGTAGAGCTCTATTCATTTTTGTTTACTTTATTTATATTACTGATTTCAATTTATTTTTTATATCATATTTAAATTTGCAGATTAATGAAAGGTCCCAACAACCTCAAAATATGGAGACATGTTGTTCAAAACGTACTTCCATCAGAGTAATAATAATTTTAAATAAAGAGATATTGCTTTAAAATAAATAGCTTTATAAATATCTTGGGGTTTATTAGGAAATACATGTATTTATAAATTATTTATTAGAGTTTTATGGTTTTTTGACAATTTTTATATTGTTAATAAATAATTTTTTTCTTTCTTTTCTTGTTGCAGAACTGTTAAAAAGATAAGAGGAAACTTAATGTTGTGAGTAGTATGACATTTTTTGCCATAATTGCTTTGTTTTAATTGATGCGGTAGTGGTTGAAACCTAATTTAACTGATATTTCTCTGTTTGACATGATAAATACACATTAATGATGCATTATTATTTAAAATCAAGGTCGTCCAATCAAGCGATAGTTCAAAGTTCAAGAAACAAAGGAGCATCGAACAGCTGTGACGATGAAGAATTGAACGAACTGCTTAAAAGAAAGAACGAACTCAACAGGGAACTTTCCGAGACGGAAAAATTCAATTCCACCGTTGAACGCGAGCTGGAAAGCATCAAAAAAGAATTTGCAACAAACGGTGAAATTTTCTGTAACAGTTTTTTTTGTTTTTGTTTCACTGCACATGCTTGTTGCTAAGTTATTCTTCTTTTTATTTCTCTCTATTTTTCGAGTTTTTATTTTATTTTTTTACATTTTCATCAGGACGTCGCCATAAAAATATGACGCAAGATGTCACGGATGACTCGTGTCTTCGGAGAGCAACCGAAGGAGTGACTGAACGAATTAAAAGAGATGAAGAGACAGTAAAAGAGATGTTTAAGTATATTGAAGAAAGATTTGAGACATTGGAGAAGTTGATGAGGTGATGATGATGATCATGATGATGGTGATGATGGTGATTTTTGTGAAAATGCAAAATGATGCTGTTGATGGTGATGATGATAATGCTTGTTGTGACAATGCAGATGATGGCGATTATTGCAATTCATTCATCATGCCATATTAATTTGAAAATAAATATAAGTATTCAATTCTATTATTAATAATATTTGTTAATAATCAAAGTAATGAATCAAAATCATTAATAATTTTAAATGTTTCAGAAGTTCTTCTGTCCAATCATCAGCGATGCAGTCTTCCAAGGAAAGAGACGGTTCAGATTCAAATTGTATGGTATGTTCTTGTTTGCTTGTTTGCTTATTCTTGTTTGTTTGCTATTTTAAATTATTGAATGAGTTTGTTTGTTTGCTTGTTTGCTTGCTTTCTTTCTATGCTAAGTGGTGGACCGACCATTTGCGATCTGGAATATTAAAAAAAAATCTATTTTAAAACATTGAACAAATTCTATTTATAGACTCGTCTCAGGGAGTGCCTCTTCCTCTCCGAACGAATCTGCCAACGTCATCTGTTAGGCTCTCGACGTCGTTTTCATGACACGAGTCGTGGTGGTGATGATAATGATGATGTGTTAGTAGCTTCACTCATTGTATATGTATATATATATGTAAATAAATATGGTGGTGATAATGATGATGTGTTAGTAGCTTCACTCATTGTATATGTATATATATATATATGTAAATAAATATGGTGATGATAATGATGATGTGTTAGTAGCTTCACTCATTGTATATGTATAAATAAATATGGTGATGATAATGATGATGTGTTAGTAGCTTCACTCATTGTATATGTATAAATACATATAAATAAATATGGTGATTATAATGATGATGTGTTAGTAGCACCACTCATTGTATATTATATATATTTAAATAAACAAAACGAGATCTTTTTCAAAATCATTTTTGTATATTATTATTATTATTATTATTATTTGATTTAATGAAAATTAATCATTTTTCACGAAACTAAACGCGAACCAGCAGTGATCAACAAGCTTCCTTGATCCAGGCCACTCGATTGCTCATGGAAAACCATTCGGCTGAAGAAATCATTGCTTCCATGGCGAGGATCATCGGCCAATCGAATAACCAGCTGAAGAAACTTTCTGGTTCTACCGGCGCTAAATTTTCCGTCGATAAAATTCCCACCGAAAAGTTGGTTGTTTTTTCAGAAAATGTGGTTCATCGTCGTAGTTTGATTGTTTATTGGTTGAATGATTGGTTATCTCATTGCTTAGTCGGTTGTTCTGTTGATTTATTAATTATTCTATTGATGGATTGATTAATTGATTGAATCTCTTATCGATTGGCTGTTGGGTTTGTGCATTTATTGATTAACCCATTAAAGTATTAACTATTTTTTTTTAGAAATCAGACCAGTGATGTTAGATCAAAATTCTGCCCTGAAATAAAACAGCTTTTTGATGTAGGTGATGAGTAGATGTAGGTAATAATAATGAGGATGATGATGATGATATTATGTATGTTGAATTTACATATGATGTAGTTTATTTACCCAAAAAGAAAGATTGTTCGTAAGGGTTTTTTATTTAAAGAATAATTTGTTTTTATTTACCTATAAAAAGATAGATTGTATTACGATTCATAGCATGGTCGGATAATTGGCTATTTTGTGCAACGCTCCGTTTGTCTATGGAATTATTTATTATTTATTTGTCGATTGAAAACAAATTGCATCCTACGCAGGATAGCAAACTGAAAACGATAAGAACTCAGCACAGAACGGAATCGGCTTTGAACGCCTCCACGGAGATGCGTCCGTACAACGAAAGAAACAAAAAAGTCGTCGAAACACTCGTTTTCCGCAGATACTCCGAACGCAGGAACTGCCAGCAAGCTGCGTTGTAAGTTGAATGGTCGTCAAATATTCAGGTTTCGATTGGTCAAAATTTTTGATTGGTCGGAGTATATTAGCATTGATTGGTTAGAGCATATAAGTGTAATTTTGATTGGTCAGAGTATATTAGCTTTGATTGGTTAGAGCATATAAGTGTTGATAGATCAAAACATTTAAGCGTTGATTGATCAGAACGTGTAGATCAATTTTATTAGACGGATATTTTTCCCGTTAAGTTATCACTCGTTATCGATTTCGTAATTGAAAAAAATGATAATTAATAATTAAATTATAATTAAAGCTTTTATTACTAATTAAATTATTCTGTTGTCATCATGAATGAACCATTTATTTGATCAAGAACATTGCTGAAGGTCATGGAGAAGTTGGCAATCTCACGTGCAGCTCACTCATCACTCAAGTCTCACGTGAAAAGGTTGAGCGGAAAAATTGAAGGAATTGAAAGAAAACAGGAAGTTTTAGCTGTGAAATACGATAAATTGATGATTCTCAACGAAACGGTGGTAAGTTATGTTGAAGAGAGTGAATTAATTGTAGAATGTGTGGATGAATCTGTAGAGTGAGTTGATTAATTGTGAAATGTGTGAATAAATTGTAGAGTGTGTTGATTAATTTTGAATGAATTGTTGAGTGAGTTGATTATGAAATGTGTGAATGAATTGTAGATTGAGTGGATAAATTGTAAAGTGTGTAAATGGGTTTATGCATTTTTTGAATTGATCATAGAGTGCACTAATGAATTGTGGAGTGAATGAATAAATAGTTTATTGAGTGAATAGATTGTAGAATAAGCAAGTGAATTGATTGTAAAGTAAGTGAATTAGTTATGAAGCGACTGAATTACTTGTGGAGTTATGGATCGAATGAACTTTATTCAATGTAGATTTTCTACTAGTGGTAGAAAATAAAGTATTTGAATTTCATTTTAGTCAATTTTT
The DNA here is from genome assembly GCA_963978895.1 of Erpobdella octoculata. Classification (NCBI taxonomy): domain Eukaryota; kingdom Metazoa; phylum Annelida; class Clitellata; order Hirudinida; family Erpobdellidae; genus Erpobdella; species Erpobdella octoculata. Next base: position 26,101,429 of record OZ022246.1, read on the forward strand.
GACTTTCAGAAAGAAAAACAAGATCTGATGCAGGTTTTGGCTCTCGAGAATTTACAAATGAAATCCTTGCTCAAACAGCATCAAAAAGAAGTCTGAACTCAATATTTTAATTTCCTTGATTATTTGATTTATTAAAATACAAATTTATAAATGTGAAAAGATTTTTCTTGTTTATATTTTATGATAAAGTAATTATCTGTTTTAATAAATTAAAAATTGTTTCATTTCAATCTACACTTGTTTTTTAAATTTAATATAGGTCATCCAGTATGTCTCAAACAATCTGATTGGTCACGATGAAAAGTGGATCATCTTGGCCAACCAATTGGATTGCTCGTCAGTTGCCAAAGAAATAAAAGTTTTTAAACAAATTGGCTTTCAAAACTATATGTTACTGTTAGTATTTTAAACATGATTAGATATAAAAATAAATTTATTTGATATTCGTTTTTATTTATTTAAAGATAACTTGTCTAATTTTATTATTTTATATTCGTTATTATGATATATCCTATTTGTAGATCAGTCGACCCATCACAAACGAGCATACACAGGTCGTTGAACAATCCGATGTGGCTTTTTTCTTCTGCTCTTCTCCGCTTGATGGAAAGTCTCAAGTTTCCACATTATCGGGTACTTTCTTAACCTGATTCTCGGATATACCGTGTTTTATATATAATTTAATTAATTAATTAACGAATTTCTGTGATATCGTTTCTTTTGTTGTCTGGACATGTCAACCGCCTTCAACCGATTAGATCTAACTGCAACGATTAAGCGTTTCATACATCACTACATTACATATCTCAACACTTAGGAAATTGTAGAATAAAAATATGGTAATATAAGCTTTCTGTGCGCACTAGTTATGGTGATAAGCTGATGGGACTCTTGCTACAGGAGATTTAATATTTCAGCTAATAATAATAATGATTATATTATAGTTTAATTTTAATAATTTTAATCTAAATGATAATAATTTACACGTAGAATCTGGATGACTTGATGCCTCATGTGACTTCGCTTCATCTCGATCTGATGTTGAAAGACGCTCAAAAAAAAAGTTGCAAGTCTTCCAGTACGGTTGAAAATTATCACTTCGTCAAGGAGATCATCGATGAATTACAAGGTGGGATAATTATGGATGTTGCAGTGGGTGGGTCGTTGTTGATGATGGTTAAGATTGGTCATCAGTGATCAGTAGAGATTGCTAATTGTCAGGACTGATCATCAGTGGGCTGAGAGCTAAAGTTCAGAAGTGATAATCAACGATTTTATTTTTAATTTTTTTCAATTTGCCTAATAATGTTTAAGATTACCTCACTGTTACATTATGACGGTTATTTTTCATTTTTACATTTTTCAGAATTAAGCAACAAAGTCAACGAAAAAGAACGCTCCCACGTCGAGCTCTACGAACCAATGATGAGAAACCGTGCCACTAACGCTGCTCAGTCATTGGTCGTTTGCCAGAGGGTTAAAGGCATCGTCTCTGATTGGTCAGTTTAAAACTAATATCATTAGAGAAGCCTTAGTTTGAGTTAGGTATTAAAACCATTGAATAATTCAAAACAGGTGGAACCTGCCAGCAAGAACTGTACTTCCGTGGGTCAAAGTTGATGACATGAATATGCAACAATGGCTCGACAAATGGAAGATTAACTGCTCCATGTTGCGCCAAGTTTCTTTGACCTAATTGTGTTGGATTTTAAGCTAATTGTGAGGTAAAAACATCAGAAAAATGTAGCAGTCATCTGATGTTTATTTGTTACACTATTCTTTATTCACAACAAAGTTACTTATATATGTGTTTAAATCAATCATTCTGTAATGTTAATGGTGTCTGTAGAACGGGAACAAAAAAAAATTACTTTCAGATGAGTAAATTGAACTGTTTCATTTTTGACCCATCGAATTATATAATAACAGAACCAAAATAAGAGTAAAACACATGTAAAATGGAACCAACATGAAAGTAGAAAGTAAGTACTTTATACACACGAAGCAAATAAACTGAACGCAAAATTTTTATCATCATCAGTTGCAAACTGTGCCATCCCAATCAAATTTTATGATGCTCTTCGGAAAGGTCACAAACTCATCAGTCCATGTGTCTATTAAATTGCAGCCAAACTTAACTTTTTTGAATTTCCTTTTGCCATAATTGTGAAGTCCTGGTGCTTCTCTATCGTTGTTGAAGCATTTCGTATTATACTTCACTATCGAACGGGGAACGTTTGGATAGACGCAGAACAGTTCGTTGATGTAAATATAGTACAACAACCACATCGACCACATGGTGTGGGTACGATTCGCCTTTTCAAAAGATTTGTACCAAATAGTTGGAACGATGTCTGGTACGTATGGTTTAAAGTTCTTCTGATTTATGTGAGCAGCAAACCACGATTTGAAATTCTTCCAAACTTGAAGTTTGGGGCTGAAAGCGTGAGTGGAGAAAACTCTGTGCATGAAAACACTGTCATTGGTTGGAATTGCGATTTTTCTTGGATGGACCACGGACAATGAACGCAGAGTGCATCCCAGAAAATATGTCAAATTTCCATAATGTTTGTGAACTGCTTTAAGCCATCTGTAACTATATTTTGAAATATATTGATCATCTTCCAAAAATAAAACTATTTCTTTTTCGTCATGTGTAACATGTAGAGAACTATAAGTGCTTAACCATTGACCATATAGCCCAACGTGAAAATCATGGATATGGACGTTAGTGTAGCTGTTTGATTCTGAAAAATTGTTTGCCACTTTTAAAACTTCAGCGTCAACAGAGTTTCCTGTCTCTAATCTATCGATCCAAATTTCTACAGCAATTGTTTCTCCATCCATGATTAGGCTTTCAACAGACGACAATAGATCCTTTAAATAGTCGTGTCTGTTCATTGTTAAAACGATAATTCTCAGATCAGCTATTTTGTCGTATATATATGAATTTAAACATACATTTCTAAAACAAAATTCATAATTGTCTTTAAAATCAAAAATAGGAAAAATAAAACTGGTTTTATTTATTGAGTACATCGTGTCAAGTATTAAGAGACAACACGTAACAATAAAAGGAAATACTAGCAGAGTATTGCGTCGTGTTTTTACAATCGGTAGAAACAAAAAGTCAAACATTTACAGTTATTTTTGAAGTAATAATTATAAGAATTTATTTCAAAGGTTTACAAAAAAGAAATCATACATAAGCTCGCGATTTTATTCACAAAAAATCCGAGTTTTATTGTTGAAATGTTTTTTTTTCTATTTTATCAGCCGTTATAATCGGAGATATCAGACGCGAGCAAAGTTTTACTTTATTAGCAAAATTAGCAGGTAACCGACACTGAAAAGGTTATTAAAACACAATTTATTTTAAATATCTTTCCTGTAGTTTATTTGATAAGGAGTTTAATAGAAACGGAACTAAGTATTTATAGCAGTTTAAACGAACGGGCGGTATCCGACATTTTAGAAAAACCATAAATATTTACAATTAATTGGTTTAGTGTTACAGGAAACAATTTATAGGACATTTTATTGAAGTTTTTACAATATTTATAAGCCAAAATGTATTAAATTGTTAATTATAAATGAGCATACGGCCTCTTACAAGCTCAAAAGCGATCTGTCACAAATCAACAATACCGGTGTTTTTTAGTTTTAAACGACATTGAAGTTTAAAACTCAAATACTGATAAGACTACTTGCCTAGTGGGGAAGCCATACATTTCCTCAAAATGTCACAATACACCCCTTAATTTTCTGTGGTTACCATGCAGTCATAGTCATACACCCCATCGAAACTATCCCAATTTACTCACCTATTTTATGTGGTAGTAACGCTCCCTCTCAACTTATTACAACGAACTCAGCCATTTCCATAGACAGTTGGACAGTCATACACTCATTCAGCATATTACATTGAATTTATCCAAATTTGTGTGTAGCTTACCCATCAAAATGGAATGGGTGAGTCTAGTGACATTTTGAGGTTAACTGTAACTCAAAAAGATGGGTCAAGTCCACTCTGATAGGTTGAGGGATGTATGAAAAGTGGATGAGTTCATTGTTATATGTTGAGCAGAGTATGTAAAGTGAATGAGTTCACTGTGATATGTTGAGAAGTGTATGCAATGTGGTCAATGTGAATGAGCCCATTGTGATATGTTTTGAGGGTTTGTCTGGGTATAGGTACTAAAAAACGGGTAAATCTAATTATAATATTTTTAAGGGTGTAAGGCTGCTTTATTAAATAGGCAAATCTATTGTGATATGTTGAAGAGGCTTATGCCAACATCCAAAATGGGTTATTGCATAATAATGCTATATAGTTATTGTATGAAGGGGGTGTTTTTTTTTAAGATGACTTTATTTATTTGCATTTAAATTTAAGTTGTTCAAAGAGCATTTTTGTGACCGTTTTCGTTGTTTGCCGGCAGACGCATTACACTTTTTATTACATACGATTTGGCCTCATTCTTCTTAAATTTGTCTGGCAACTCCCGCCAAAATACGTATATGTACATTGTTTCCAGCGTCGAAACATTTCCGAAAATTTGATTTGTTAATAGGTAATTTGTAAAGTTGTAGTTGTTTTTGAAGTTGCAGCTGTGTTTCTATCTTAAAATCCGACTGGCGTCGCGTTGGAGGTCATTACGTTTGAAGCTCGGTAGCACTATGAACGAGTTTCAACCTAATCAAATTTTGGATCATCTTTTTATCTCTGGAATTTTCGGAGTCACTCAAACCAATATCACAAATAACAATATTCATCTAATTATAGATTTAACTGTGGATAATATTCCTCCCAATATTGCTGGTGTAGAAACGCTTCGAATTAGCATTGAAGACGATCCAAATGTCAAAATTAGCAAATATTTTGACACATGCGCCGACAAAATACATGAAACAGCGGTAAAATATAAACATAAACAGTTGTTGATTATACAGTTTCAGTTTTAGTATGTGTATTGTAAACTAAAAACTAGATGCTCAAATATATAAATTTGCCTAAGGTCTAAGTCAAGTGTATGTATCATATGATTGGGATTGTCTTTGATCTTTTTATACGATACGATATATAAATTATAGAATACATATTTAAATAATATGATACTATCAATGATTATTATATTTCTGTAAGCTTTTTTGATTTCCTTATATATTTTGGTATTTTTTTTGGAATGTTATAAAATGAAAATTAAATTGAATGAAAATTAAAAGTTGTTTTAAACTATTTCATAATCCAGAAAAATGGTTGGAGCACCCTAGTGCACTGTATGGCAGGAGTGAGTAGATCTGCAACGATATGTATCGCATATCTTATGAAGTATCAGAAGATGAACTTACAGCGGGCTTACAATCATTTGAAATATATTCGTCCTCAAATAAGGCCAAATTGTGGGTTTTTTGAACAGCTGATTGATTATGAAAAGACGCTTAATGAGGGGAAAGCTTCCGTAAAAATGGTCTGTTCAGCATCGGGAATGGTTCCAGAGGTTTATAAAATGGATCAGGACTCCAGTTTAGGTCAGTTTTCTTTTATGTTTTTTTTGTTTGTTTAGTGTCTTAGGTTTATATTTATCAATGATGTTTACCCTTATTTAATAACTGCAATATGATTTTTTGAATATTTTTTAAAATCTCTAATAAAAGTTCTGATTCAGATTTCCTAATGCTATTTTGATGTTTGTCATATCAGGCTATTTCTTGCCTCTGGAGTCTTCCAAAAGTTCGATTCCAAAGACAGTCGATGAAGTTGAAAGTATTATAACGATTTCATCGAATACTTCAACGAAATCTTGTGACAGTGGCAATGATGCCGATGATGAAAAGAGTCGAGACACGCTCCTGGATACCACCGTTTCGTCTTCGGTTAATTGCATCTTGCAATCTGAAAATTCTAAATGACGTGATTGATGATGCAGACATTTATTAGTTTTTCTATTTAGTTTTTGTTATTATTTATAAATTATTAGGCATTGTATATCATACCCATCTCAATTGCATCGCAGAATGGATTCATTTGTTTTTCTGTGGATAAAGTGGTAAATTTGCTAGGGAGAGTTCGATAAAAAATGTGTTATTTAAAGCACACATAAGTAAGTAAAGCTGCAGATAATTATTTAAAATGTATAAAATAGTAATAAGTTACCTGAATTTATTAATATTCAGTCAAGTAAAGCTTTATAGTTCTTCAATGGTCTCGAAAACTCCTGTTTTGATCAGTGAAAATTGATTGAGGCTTCGTCTGAATTAATTCACAAAGTAAGTAATTGTAGAGTAAGTGAAGTAACGGGAGGTGTTGTAGTTAAGATCCAGAAAACAAAATAAATTAGATTTTGTTAGATTAGGGAAAATGACTTTGACTAGAAGAAAGTTGAATGCACACAATTTGGTATTTTTAAATCCTTTATATTATTTCCGATTGTCTTCCCGTCTGTCTTCCACAAACTTTGAGTCTCAAAATTAACTCACTTCCCGTTATCCGATCGAGCTAGGGATGTAGATTCTCGTTACTTTCGTGTATTCGTTACTTTCGAGTACTCGGGTGCTAGGTATTCGTTACTCGGTATTCGTTACACATATCGTTACTAGCTTTGCGGATGGTGGCCTCGTTGCGCACTGCGACTCGGTAGATTTGAGTACCGTAAAACGGGGTGACTTTGCCCGTGCGGGTGACTTTGGCCCAGCCTTTAAACGCATAAAAATATATTAAAAAAATTTTTTTTTTAAACTTTCGCTAGGTCACGCCATACATCACTACTATGCACACCTTTTTAGCATAATTGTTCATAGAAATATAATTTGTACTTTAAAATATAGGTTGATTTATTTTGGGCCAAAGTCACCCGCACGGGCAAAGTCACCCCGTTTTACGGTACTCGTGTTGTTAGTGCATCATATGATTCATATGAATAATATAGTCAATTTCACGTGATTTGCATTCTATTTCTATCTCCATTGGTTTTTCCACTTTCACTATTGAATTGCCTAAAAATGTCGTTTTATTGGTGCGCTAGAAGGTTTTCAATTACTTGGAAAAATAATTTTAATTTTTCTTTTCATCGGCAAGTAAATTCATTTAAGTAATTCGATAAACTACCGCATAATGCGAACTAAATACTATCGGTAGCGCTTTATTTAGAGTCTAAATTTAGACAAATAGATGTACCGAAACTAAAGAAATGAAACTTATTTCAAGTTTAAAAAAAAAAAATTTGAAATTGTTTACTCTTTAAATATTTTTTTTGTTCAATTCTTTTAATGTAGTTAGTAATATTGTCTTTCGCGTATAGTTCATCATTCTATGTTTCTAGGTGTACGTGCCTTACGGAAGACGGAAATACGGAAAGAGAGTACAGTTACAGAGCCATCTTAAATATTCTTAAAAGATAGGCTCATCTTATATATATATATACCTATTCTATATATATGACTGTACGTATAGGCAATATAACGACCAACTGCAAGGGATGTAGATTCTCGTTACTTTCGTGTATTCGAAACGCATACAGCGTGATATTGCCGAGTAAAGCACGCTCCACATCGAAAAACTTGAGTTGACGCGACCCGATAAAATCTGGCACGTCCAGTGCGATCGGAGTTTTTAGATGTGGCATAGCCTTGCGACTCCGCACGCCTGGATTTTGACCCAGTCGCATGTATTTCCCCGTTTAATACATGAGACTGAGTTTTATCAAGCTTGCCGAGTCCCAACGAATCAGCGTTAAGAACTTTCTTGAAGAAAAGTACTTGTCTTTAAAAAAAACTGTTAAATAATAAAAATAAAAATTGAAAAAATAATTTAATTTAAATTAATAATTTATTATTTTGATATACAAACACTATAGATAATATAGATGAGGCCATAGATATGTCTATGAATGAAGCATATGAAGCTGCCATTTTCAACCTTTCACCTGACATACTTTCTTGTGATTGGTTGGGGAAAAAACTGGGTCAAAATGTAAAATACACGCGATTACAACGTGCCAGTCGTGTCGGGTGTGTGCGTGACTAGTTCACATCGACCGATTTGATCTGATTTTCCTGTGTTATGTTGTCGGGTCGTATCTAGTTTGTCGATGTGGAGCGTGCTTAAGAGTACGAGTAGTCGACTGCCTACGACTGTGAATGTGTGAATGAGTACGTCAGTAACGAGTAACGAGAGTAACGACATTGTTCGCGGCCGAGTATTCGTTACTATTCGTTACAGCCTGGTATTCGTTACTTACTCATTCGTTACTACTCGAATCAACAACCCTAGATCGAGCTGAAATTTGGCACTTCGACTTGGGCTGCGAGACAATTGAATCTATCAAAATTTCAGTTTGATATAAAAAAAAACGAAAAAAAAAAAAAAAAAAACGAAATTTTTTTTTTGGACTAACTTAATCTTAGGAAGATTCTATACCCCCCTTTTGAGAACCCCAAAAATGACGTCCGTTTTGCTCTAGGACGCACCGTTTAGGCGCTAGAGCGATTTAAAGTTTTCAATTCTAAAAAATCGAAAGCTGGAAAGTTGAAAAATATAATTCATTCGCTAGAGAAAAAACTGCAAAAAAAAAAAAAACCGAAATTTTTTTTGGACTAACTTAATCTTGGGCCGATTCCATACCCCCCTTTGAGAACCCCAAAAATGACATCCGTTTTGCTCTAGGACGCACCGTTTAGGCGCTAGAGCGATTTAAAGTTTTTAATTCTAGAAAATCGAAATCTGAAAAGTTGAAAATATATAATTCATTCGATAGATGGCGCTACATTTAATTGAAGTGACACCTAGCGAATATATCTAAAAACTGGTACAAGAAGCTGCGAAAAGCCATCGCACAATTGGCACTAAAACGACTGCAAAAAGCAGCTGCACAATTGGCACCAAAATGGTTCTGCAAAAAGCTACTGTACAATTGGTACCGAAACTGTCTGCAAAAAGCAACTGCACAAATGGCACCGAAACGGGTTTAGTCCATAATATTTCGAGGGGTGTGCAACATAAAGCTGCGAAAAGCAAAATTGGTACCAAAACGGGTTAATCTATTATATTTTGAGGGGTGTATAACTTCGCTCATTGTCTTCCCGTCTGTCTGTCTGTCTTCCTGTCGGTCACAAACTTTGAGTCTCAAAATTAACTCACTTCCCGTTATCCGATCGAGCTGAAATTTGGCACATCGACTTGGGCTGCGAGACAATTGAATCTATCAAAATTTCAGTTTGATCGGATATTGTATAATTAAGTTTTTCAAAAAACACCAAATTTTAACGGATTTTTAATTTTTGAATTTGGCTCTGAGCTGTAAAAGGAATTAGTAAAATCTAGGATCGTATATAAAGGATTTATAATAAAAACTTTGTTTTTATGGGTTAGTTTTTTTCCAATTAAGTATCCTGACTAGGTTTCATGTTGCTTATAAGTACATTTTACTCAACCTATCGACTAGATATTTAAATAACTTAGCTAGATATCAAAATAATTTTAAAGTGTTATTTACGCTAGTGATTATAACGCAATTTTTTACTTTAATATTACAGAGCTATTGAATGTTTATACAGCTTACCACTAAGTGTTCAATAGATGGTGCTTTTTACTAACAATTGAGTAGATGTTTAACTCTAATCGCTAGATGTCGCATTACTTTTAAAGCTATTAATTTTAATTTTCTGGCGACGTAAAACAAAATAGATAATTTAAAACTTTGCAAAATATTTTATTATTGCACCAATATCCGATAATAAAATCTTCAAACTCAAAAAAAGACTGCTGGATTTAAAAATAAAAATATGTTTGAAATGATTCAATTTACCAATTGGAACTACTGATTGTAAATAAATAAACATGGCTGGTGGAGACATTGGATGCGTCGTGGATTCTGTAGTCGAATGCTTTTTTAAGCATTTTCACTCAAGTGAAAATGGTTAGATTTGTTACATAAAATGATTGTTACGTACAAAATTTCGATGTAATCAATTATTTATGGTGATATTTAGTTAACATCGTCGAGGCTCTACAAGAGTTTTGGAACATGAAGCATTCCAACGATCCTGATTACAAAAATGGAGCTCTGGTTGTGTATGAAACGGAAAACTCTAGCAGCCCACCATACGTCTGCTTTGTTACTTTGCCTGGGGGAAGCTGCTTTGCAAGTTACCAGGTCTTTTACAGTTTTAGTCTTTTAGTATTTTAGTAGTAGTAATATAATAATCTAATTACTGCTTTTTATTAATTATGTAAATGTCATCAAAATTGCTTTATATTGATACTCTTAAGACAATTTGTATTTTATGAAAGAATTGTCAAACAAAAGCAGAAGCTAGAAGATGTGCAGCAAAGATAGCACTCATCAACTCTGTCTTCAATGAGCACCCTACCAGAAAAATAAATGATCAATTTATCCAGGCAGCTGTATCCAAGTCATCTTTTCAGGTGGCCATTTTATTGAGATTTCAACATTTTTGCTTGTTTGTAAATATATTCAGATATTTTTTGTCTTTTTATCCAATCAGAAGTTGTTTCAAAAACATATAATTAGGGATGTGAATGCCCATAAGCTATCTGACATGAAATATCCCTTACGTTTTTACTTTAAAAAAATTTACCTGATTGAATAATAAAAATTATTCTTTACCATGACATTTCAGGGTTCTTCCGAAAACCCGAACACCGGAATAGGTGCATTCAGGTTTATGTTAGAAACCTGCAGGGGAAAGTCTCTGCTCGAATTCCAGGAACTGATGACCGTTTTCAGGCTGTTACATTGGAACGGCAGTCTGAAGGCCATGAGAGAAAGAAACTGTTCCAGACAAGAAGTTCTTTCTCACTACTCCGACCGTTCCGTGGACGATGACATGAGGTCGCAAATGGCGCTCGACTGGATGGCCAGAGACACGGGAACGGAGAACGGGATCGTAGAGCGAGAACTGGAACTGGCAGAGGGCGAACTTTCTCGAGCGAGGAAAGACGGTAAAGAGTTGAGGTTTGCCAAAGAGAAGAGAGACATCCTCAAGTTGGCACTCAGCCAAATAAGACCTAGTGCTTCATCTGTGTGACTGGAAAAGCTGGCTGACAGTACTTGACACGATGAACCTTATAAACATTTTAAGCCTGCCGCACGGGGTTATTCACGGATATAATTCATTGGTCGCGACAAACACATATCTCTCGGGTAGTTTAGATGAATGGGAACCACGAAACGTTACTTCTTTAGGTATAAAACTGTGCAGCACATGATTGACACATTTTCACAAATAAACTGAATTTTATTTAATTATTATTTCACAATTGTTAGCGGAATGATAATAAAAATCGAAGAATCATTGTTTGCAGCCGAATCAAAGTTTCAACGAGCTCGCTCAATTGATTTCCTTCAAAGCTGAGATTGCACTGGTCAACAGTTGAACTTGGGACTGCAATATATATATTAACAATTTTTCAATAATAATAATAATTATTCTCAATTGAATAAACAATTACTATCATCAATACCGATACGAATCAACAAAACTGCGGTTGTTCCTACCCTGGCATGTTTCAATTCTAGTTCCGCGAGGTCGATAAGATTCTTCTTGAAATGACAGATTCTCCTGGACTTGAAATCCGTCAGTTCTGAAGAAAGTGAAAATTCAAAATTGTAGAAGAAAATTATTTAGAAAATTACTACCTTCTCTATCTCAGATAGGCTAATTAATCATCACCTTGTTTGGCAGTCTCCGATAGCTTTTCGAATTTTTGTGCCAATACGTGCTCATTCTCTTCAGCCTTGGATGTGACAAACGGATTAAAAATAAAATAACTAATTCTTTTAAAATATTTTATTCAATAATTGTTGACTAGATGCACACAAGTGCATGCTGGAATTTTTTGAGGAAGTAAAAGTTGAATTCAAGACAATGTCAAGACAACTGATCAAGAAACGCTCTCGTGACTTACCAAAGCAACATCCTTGTTTTTAGCTCTGGCTTTTTCCAATGCCTTTGTCGAGTTTTCATAGTTGGCGAGAAGTCTGAGACGTCTGTAGAGCAAGTTCTTGGCAGCAGAAGTGTCCCTCATGTAGTACCTCAGCGTGTCCGACAATTTCAAGTCCTCATCGGTTGCTACTCTGCCCTCAAGTTTCTGTTCAAAATTCCCTTAGTTGTTTTAATGAACAGCATATTTAGCTGCAAAGTTTGAGCAATAACCAAAATAAGCTTACTCACCCTAGCCTTTTCTAAAGTTTCAGCAACTTTTGTCAAAATCCTGCGAATTAGTTGTTAGTTAATTTTGCACCTGATATTATACTTAATCTATCTAAAATTGTGAAAGCCAAACGGCGAGCTTACTTTTCCAATTCCTGGTTGTCCACGGCCGAAAGCTGAACGAGTGATGTTGATATCTTGATGTAACTGTCAGCAACGTCTGGAAAAGTAAGGAAAACCAGGAGATTCGTTTGGTTAATCTCTTTCGATAAAGTTTTTTTTTATTTAATAAAATAAAACCGACTTTTGTGACTCTTGGTCATGCGATCGGCTTTGGCCGTGCAGTCCTTGATCCGAGTGAAATATTCTACCAGAAACGTTTTCTGGCTCTCGAAGAAATCATCCTTGTCCTTCTGGTTTGACAAGAGTACCTCGTCGACGGATTGTGTCACGGTTTTGAAAAATCCCGACAATCTCTCCTTGTTGTTTTTTCCACGAACGCTCAGCTGAAGCAACAACAAAAATTTTTTGGCAATGATGTAATTTTAGTAAATTAAAGAAAATAAAATAATCAAAAGACTTAGATATCTTATAATCGAGCATAGATTTTATTTGCTAATTAGAATCAGAAGAAGAACAAACCAGAAGACATGAAAAATCAAAAAAGTAGAAATTACATTAAAAAATAAATTCAGGAGTGTTTTAATACGACAAAAATTAATAAGCATAGTTGATATACTTTTTTTTTATAAAATATTACTTTAGTAAATGTAAAATTTAAAGAACATCTAAGAAAAAAAACCTCGCCGCTATACTCCAAAAAAACTTTGAAATTGACATCCGTCTTCAATGTTGGATGAGCAGCGACCCTTTGCAGGAAAACTTCATGCATTGCAACTGTTTTCTTAAACATTGCTAGATATTCTCTGCATAATATGTCACATACGTATATATTAATATATTATTATTTGGTGATGGTTTAATAACATTTGCTTATTTTTTGATTATATAATTCAAACTTTTAAGTTTGAAGAAATCTAAATCTGCCTTTAATGTGAAATAATTCATACCTCTAATATGAAAGTAACTTAAAATCTATCTAATTTAAAACAATTTAAAGTTAAAAAATTCAAAAACAACTAACGCTTCAAGTTCAAATTTCATTTTCTGAAATTCTTCCTTTGTCATAAGTCCCTCACCTTCACCTAGTTTCTGAAGTTTTTCTCTTGAAGCATCAAAATCAGGTCTAGGAGGTGCAGGAGGTATCTGGATGAATGCGATAAAAAAGTAATTTTTTTAATTAAAAATGTGTTATCGAACGCTAATTGAAAACACTCCCAAAAATTCGGACACACTTGCGGACGACAGGTAAAACCGTGTGATCCCACACGTGCACGAGCCGATCCTGGCGCTGCTAAGGTGTATTTTACGAGAAGACGATCTAATTTTACAACCTTTTCTACCTTTACTGCTTATTTGGAAGAAACTTCTGCAGCACATTTCACTATTTAAATATATCGCTTTCTCACTTCTATTAAATAGTCTTAGCGGTAAAGCGGTCAATAAACGGGTTGGTTCGTGGTTTAATTCCACCAGTATCATCATACTGCTTGAAAAATTTAGACTGTTCTCTTATAGGACTAATATTTTGATATTCATCGAATAATTGAACCGCTGATGAGAAAGCACGAATGATAAAGTTGAAAGTAGAACAGAAATCACACTGTAACAACACAAAAAAAGAACAGATGCAAAGAAAATGAATTTGAACAAAAATAATACTTACGACTATACCAGCATATTCTTCATTTTCTTCGAATCTGTCATGTAACCAAACAAACTCTTCATGCTGTCGAACAACTGAAAACTCAGGCTGACTAAATTCAGGAAGTGCAGTCTACAAATTTACAATTTAAACACATAATATTAAATAGTGCAACACAAAAAAAAAGAGTAATGCACGTTCATACTACATACATTCCTGATGTTAAACATTAAACCACTCAAACCTTGGTGTGAACGGTGAATTTGACTTTATCTTTTTCACTAAGAGCATCAGAAATATCAACCAAGAGAGAAGAATCACCCTGCAGATCAACAGCTTCTGTATTTTGCTTAAAAAATAAATTAACTTCATAATGCATATCCGTCTTCAAACATCCTACCTAGCATTTTTTTAGTCTACACTGCTACACAATTTAAATTTAACAAACAAGCCTCAATTAATATATATTAATACTATTCTCTCCACATAAATATTGTTCCTGTTCTTTTATTTTCAAAAAACTCACCTTTTCTTGGCTGTCAACCAAAAGACCAGAGGTTTCTTCCACGTCGTCCTGCAATTACAAGATAAAATCACTAACTAGTTTAAAAAAATAGAAAACTACATAATAAATCTTAATTTGTTGAAATTGTTAGAAGTCAACTAAATTAAAAGAAGATTTTTAAAGAAGAAAACAGAAGCTGACGCCCACCATCATCTTGTGACCGGAAGAATTTTCACGCAACTGTTGTTGATATTAATATTATTATTTGTATTTATATGTAGAAAACGTTTCCATTTTAAAAACAAGCTGGACTGGCCAGATGACAAATCAACTTAATGAATGTTTTTTTAATTGTTAAAATCTATTACAACACGTTTTTGTTCATTGGAAAACCTATAAAATTAATAAAATAATGAGACTATTTATTTTTATATTGGCTGACACCACCAAATTCACTTTAGAGATGGTGTCATTTATCTTCTACTTCATTATATTATAGCTACGTATATACTATATACGTATTACAATTACTAGCCATATATGCAATGTTATACGAGTAAATAAAGAAAATAGCTTTCGGTGTATTTTATGGGCGGAATGCAAAGTGACTTTTGTAGCCTGTAGAAGACGTAACATAATTACTGGCTCGTTGTTGTCGTATAATTGTAGTGGCGTTTTAAAATATTGAGCAGATGGGTGATACCCATCCATTTGCCATAGCCCCCTCTCGGATCCGCCACCGAGTACAACTTTGTTGCCGCCGTCTGCTGTAACTTTCGCTTAAAAATGTGTCAATATTTAATTGAATATTTCGCCGAAAAGTTAAATTTTTAAGCTGCCACAAATCTATAAATATGTACTTTATTTAAATTGTATATGAAATTTATATAATATATTATATTGAATAAATTGGTTGCGTGTACAGAATATTAATATGGTCATTAAAATAATCAATTTAATTGACGAACGCAGCGACGAAATATATTTACATCTTATCATTTTTTTATTTGATTTCAATGAAATTATTTGGATCATTTGTAAGATATATAAGTTCTGCGTTCTGCAGCCAACACAATCAAAACTTAGTAAAAAAATATATATTTCACTTGATATCATTAGAAGAATGGCTTATATTATTATATTAATAAACCCATTTTGTTTTTTTTTATCTATATAATTCAGCTTGAGGGAGTGGAAGAGGCTGGGAGTATAAAATATAGCATACAATAAGTATAAGTATAGCATACAAGCATAAGTATATAGCATACAAGTATACAATTAAAGCACAAGCAGGAACATCTTCCTGCTAATTTATAAATCCATTTTTTACACATTTTTACTTAACTTGAATTCTCTGTCTGTCTATCTGTCTGTCGTCAAATTTTGCAATCAATTTTAAACTAACTTCCCGATGAGCTAGAGACTTCAAAATTTAAACACACCTTCGAACTAATTAATAATGCATTCTATCAAATTTTCGGATCGATTGGACAAAATTTAATCAAATAATCATTTGTGATATTTTCGTCAAACTATTTATTGTCTATGCTAATATGTTTGTTGTTTATGTAGTAAAAAAATATAAAAGTGTGTTTTTAAAAAACTTTGTTTTTGCTTCACTTGTTCATTATAATATCATTTACCTATTTGAAAGTATCATGAACGTAAACTCTTCTATAATATTCAGTTCCAATTAAAAGGCTCACGTACTGCAGCTGATTATCGATGGTTAATAATTAATAATGTTTATTATAATTACCGCTTGTGCGTAGTAGAATTTTAAATTCTGTGTTAGAGAGTGCCTCCGTGAAATACGATCCACTCGTTAAAATAAAAGTTCTAAGGGCGTCAAACAGAAATTAGGTGTATAAGTAAGTACCATTACTAATCGAGACTCGTGTGACCGAATAAACAGTTGAAACCCTGAAATATAATCTATCTAATTAATATAATCGTTTAAAAGCTTAATTTTTAATTAATAGTTCCGTGCTTAAAATAAAATTTTGAAATCGTGGAGATCAATAAACTTAATAAGAAATTCATAAAACAAAATTTCTTTTTAGTTTTATACGATGAAGATTCGAAGAGACTGAGAGTTTAATTAATTTACAATATCAATAAAAAATTAATTTAAATCAAAGCTTTCACCTGTCGATATTTATATAATTACACGACGTACACATGGCGTAGCGAGAGTATTTGGCACCCGCGGAGTTCCGGGAACACACGCCCCCACTTCCCCCTTGCTGCACCTCTAATGACGTATAAATATAAATAAATAAATACAAACGTTTCTGCAATTAAAAACAAAATAACACATATCAAGTTAAAAGAATGAAAGTGTTTTATGCTTTAATAATTCTAATGTTTTTCAAAAATTCATGTTGTGCGAAATTTAGAAATTTTATGATATCGTGTCGATATCACAGCAAGTATTGTTTTTACACCAGTCCAGAAATGATGGCAAAAGGGTACAAAGAAGCCGATAACTTTTGTACTACTGGAATCGTTCTAGCACTTGTTGACAGCGTGATAGAAGAGAGTGTGCATCAGTTTCTTCTGAGCAATCACATATGGAATAGAGCAAAAATTTTACTGAACATAAAGAAAAATACAAACTCAACATGGATGTGGGCTATCAAATCCTCGAGTTAGCATAAAAATTATAAATTATCATATCGTGTAAAAAATTACAGAAAAAGTGTAATGATTGCTGGACTCAATATGTAAAAAAGAAACAACTCTGTTTTTCTTTTTCTTCCCAATGCTTTTATCTACTCGTCGTCTCTGTTTGTCTGTTTCTCTGTCTGTTTCAAATCTTGCAATCAATTTTTGAGTCACTTCCTGATGATAGATTTTTTTCAAATTTTGCATACATGCTCAAAATAGAAGACAATGCAATATTTAATTATTAGTTTTACAATAAGTCAATTAATTTAGTTAATTTTAATTAATTTCATTTTTATAAAATTGATTGCAAAATTTGTGTTTTAATTACATATAAAAGCATTGGGTTTTAAAAATTCGTTTTTAATTTACTTGTTTCATTAAAGGATTTCCTGTTACGTACACAAACTGGGATTGGGCGGAACCAGACGAGAAAAAAAATTGTGCTTACATTTTTCCCGGGTCCAAGTGGAAAACGAGGAATTGCACAGAAAACTTCCAAATTGTCTGCATGTCAAGTAAAAAAAAATATATAATCATACACAGCAAACAACAACTTGAACAATTTTTGAACGTAATTTAAATCGTTGTTGCAGCCAACTATCCTCTCAAATGGGAGCCTATAGTAGACAAAAAATTCGTCACCGGAGTTGAAATGACGGAAATGCAAGACTTGGACTCGTGCATGACTTACTGTGAATACTTCTTGCCAAAGTGTAAAGCCATCGAATATACAATCTCTCCGTTTGTATGCCGTCATGCCGGTCGATCTGCCTCTCAAACGGTCCGCGGGTGGTACCAATACAGTTAAGTTTAATCATATATACATTAGATATCAAGTTCTATTAGGTGCATATCATCGCATATCAGGCAGTGTGTTCAAATTCTTAGAGAGTTTTCGCATTTAACCATTTTTCTTTCTTAAATCTAAACAGTTTAGCTAAATCATCATCGGACAACCAATTAGTGTAGTATGAAAAATACTATATTAAAAATAAATCATGTAATTATTCCGAATCGTACATAATGCCAGAAAACGGAATTTTTTCACATTTTAACTTCAGACATTTTGTAGCCAAAAAAACTCAACATCCAGTGTGGGCTTTGCGATTCGCCTAATAAACGCTTTGCTCTCAAGCCTAACTATAGAAAAGTTCATTTAAAGATTTCTCTACTAACTAAAAAATCTTTTAATATATATAGGAAATGAACGTTTCAACAAAGGTGTAGGAGGATCGAGTGAAGTTTTCTACCAAAACAAAGGTGAATAAGAAACAATTAGGTTCTTTAAAAAAAATTAGAAGGTTTAGGACATTCTTACAGGCTGGTTCTTTAACAGGTCAAAAAAAATCTTGCTTACAGGACCTGATAAATAAACATGTTTATATTTGCCACGAAACAAATAATTGTATTATTTTTTAAAAGCAAAACGTATATTATCTACTAATACAAATCATATATTTCTATTAAGGTGCTGGAAAACAGTTTTGGATCTTCATCCTTCTGTCAATTTTCATCCTTTCAGTTTTAATCATCTTTAACGTATCTAAAATAATGAAATCTCTTCATACTCTGAAATATTTTGGAAGACTGGACTAAGATGTTTTGTGTAAATAAATTTTAAACATGTTTGATTTATTTATTTTTTTATTTGAAAATTAACCTAATTCTTTCCTTATTCAGCCAGACCGTATTGACATCAGTTCTTGGTGTTGTACGTACCAAAGTTGGTAGCTGATGATGGCTGGGTGACTAATTTTTTATTTGTATTTATTCGAAACATAAATTGAAGACAGTAAATAAATCAATTGTAGTTAATAATTAATAATAATTTAATATCTTATTATATTATGCACGACCTTAATAAGGTCAAGAAACACAATTCTGAAAAATGACATAATTTCCTGTCCACGCTTGTTTATGATAGGCTTTTTAATACTTTTTTATCAATCTTTTTGATTGCATCCAGATGACGAATTACCAGCTAACGTTTTCACTGAAACCAACAGTTTGTTAAGTTGAGAAGAATTTCAGCAGCCACAGGATAACTATAAATATAATTTTTTTTACTAATTCATTAAAAAATACTCGTTTGACAAACCGCTATATTAGAGGCGCTGCTAAACGGTTGCTATTATATGCGTCTGTTGTTGTTTTTAAAACCCAAGTTAATTGTCCAAGGCTGGATTTGAGAGTTCTTGTTGCGTGTTCTAGTAAATCTTTTGGCTGCGTCTGTGTGATACACGAGAAGCGTCAACGAGACGAAATTAGCGATGCTATTTGCACACACACACACACACACATAAATGCACGCACAAATAAACACACATACACGCTGTGTGTGTGTGTAGGTATGTGTGTCTGTGTGTTTAACAGGATAATAAAATTAGTTTCATTTAACTAAAAATTTTTTAAGAACGAGTTTAAATCATCTGCATACTATTTAAAAACTTAAGAAGTCGACGTTAATAAAATTGAATCCGATATATGTAACGTGAGACACTCGATACATTTTAGATTTAAAAGCAACGCCATACGATTGATGATGCTGTTCCTATTTAAATACTTGTGCTATCAACTAACAACCGACAGTTAGCAAATAAGCGTGTATATTGAGGTCGGATGATAGTCTCTTTGACTGTCTACCTTTCTATGTCTCGGAGTACAATTTACAGGACTTTTGTAAAATAATGCAAAGAAAAACCGATTTTGTAATAAGAGTTTAAGATTAATTTTATAATTTTATTCATAGTATTCTATGAGTTTCGTTTCGTTATTGTTTGTTCAGTTTTTTTTCTGTAGTTATTCCTAGTCAGTCATGAACACCCGACGCAACACACTGTTGGTTTTTTCTCTTGCCCTCTGTCTTTTGATGGTCTCCATGATTTACATAAACGGCAACTTCAGTTCCAGTAGTGTCTACTCTATCGATGTCGTCGAAAAGCCGGAATTTATTCCTGAAATATCTTTCTTTAAACCGTACGTGTACGACAAACGAGTTGATCTGAGAATCGTCGTTTTAACAATGAACAGGTCGGTATATCTTGAAGATCTCTTGAAATCTGTTGAACAGCTGATTATGGATGGAGATTCGCTGGCTGTTGAAATTTGGATCGATAGATTAGAAGCAGAAAACTCTGTCAATGCTGAAGTTTTAGAAGTCGCAAGTAATTTTTCAAAATCAAACAGTTATACTAGTGTCCACATCCACGATTTTCACGTTGGACTGTACGGTCAATGGCTAACCACTTATAGTTCTGAACATTTAAAAAATGACGAAGAAGAAATAGTTTTATTTTTGGAAGATGATCAATATATTTCAAAGTATGGTTACAGATGGCTTAAAGCAGTTCACAAAAATTATGGAAATTTGACATATTTTCTGGGATGCACTCTGCGTTCATTGTCCGTGGTCCATCCAAGAAAGAAAGTCATACCGATCCATCACAGTGTTTTCATGCACAGAGTTTTCTCCACTCACGCTTTCAGTCCCAAACTTCAAGTTTGGAAGAATTTTCAATCGTGGTTTGCCGCTCACATAAATCGAAAGAACTTTAAACCGTACGTCCCCGGCATAGCACCAACCATTTGGTACAAATCTTTTGAAAGAGCGAATCGCACGCATACCATGTGGTCGATGTGGTTATTGTACTATACCTACATCGAACAACTTTTCAGCGTCTATCCCAATCTAAAGGTAGACAGAATAAAAAAAACTACGAAATGCTTCAATGATGATCGAAAAGCAGTCGGACTTCATTTCTCTGCAAGAAGAAACTTCTCAAAAAATCAGTTCAGCTGCCAGTTAATAGATACATGGACTGACGAGTTTGTCAACTTTCCCGAGAATACTATCAAGTTTGATTGGAACGGTCTGATTTATAGAGGATAATGATGTCAAACGGTTTTGTGCACAGTTTTTATCGAGACGTTTTTTCCTGCAATTAAGTTCATAATACTCTAGTCGTGGTGCCTGCGTGTAGTGAATGCGTTATGTCAACTATAGCTCTAAATTAAGTATTCTGTTTATTCAAACATTTACCAAGCATAAACATGATATTACACAGTTTACAGTGATTACAAAAAAGTTTGTTAAAAAAATGTTTAAAAAAATGTTAAAATCAACTCTGCTAAATTTATTATTAGATAATTTTATGTTTTAAATGTCGTTGTAATGAAAGTCAGTTGGTATAAAAATATCCTCTAATTTTTTTTATTATTACATGCTTTTATTAACTTTCACTAGTCCAGATGTCCATGGGATGTCCGCGGAGGTTTAGAAGCTCGGAACCTCATACAATTAACCGACTTTAAAAAATTAAAGTTTAATTCAACAACAAAAAACTATGAAAATATTTATGAAACAAAAATTATTACAAAATAAATTAAAGAAGCATATGATAATGACGACAAGACTTTTCATACTCTAAATTAAATCTGCCTGGTTGTCAGATCCTCTTGTGTTATTTCATTTTTTCCTTCTTATAAGCCTTTATTATAATCTATCTATCAACTTTTATTTCTTTACAATTATTACCCCATGTTTTACTAATCGTAGGGCTCTGTAAAGCCAAGTGTCAATATAATGCAATAGAGTAATGATGACCAAATAAGTTTGTTTATTAATTTTAAGTTAAAAATAGTCAGAATGATAAGAGTCGTATTACTTTTTATTATACACTAGCGGGGTTACCCGGCGTTGCCCGGGGTTTTTAGAGGTTTTTCTAATGTTTGTCTCTCTCGCTCCCGTTCCCTTCTCCACTTTCCCGTTTTCGTAGCGTTCCCGGTCGCTTTTCCGCTCTCGGTCGTTTTCCAGCTCCCGGTCGCTTTCCCGCTCAGAAGTTCTGTTATCGATTTTCTCTCTTGCTCGCGTTTCCTTCCAAGCTTGCTCTCCCGATTCCAGTCGCTTTCCGCGTTCCCGGTCGCTTTCCGCGTTCCCGGTCGCTTTCCGCGTTCCCGGTCGCTTTCCCGTTCCCGGTCGCTTTCCCATTCCCGGTCGCTTTCCCGTTCCCGGTCGCTTTCCCGTTCTCGGTCGCTTTCCCGTTCCCGGTCGCTTTCCCGTTACCGGTCGCTTTCCCGTTTCCGGTCGCTTTCCCGTTCCCGCTCACGCTTGCTCTCCCGTTCCCGGTCATGCTTGCTCTCCCATTCCCGGTCACGGTAGCTCTCCCGTTCCCGTTTCCGTTCCCGCTCATTTTCTCTTTTACATTCTTTCATAACTTCTGTTAGCCTATAAAACGCAAAATAGATTTGCTAAGACTATATATATATATATATGAATGTTTGTGGGTTAGTTTGTCTATTATAGAAACGGGAAAGCACCCGGAACGGACAGCGAGCGGGAACAGAAAAGCAAGCGTGAGCGGGAATGGGAGAGCAAACGTGAGCGGGAACGGGGCAGCGACCGGGACGGGAAAACGACCGGGAGCGGGAAAGCGACCGGGAGCGGGAAAGCGACCGGGAGCGGGAAAGCGACCGGGAGCGGGAAAGCGACCGGCAGTGGAAAAACGACCGAAAACGGAAAAGCTAACAGGAGTGGGAAAGCAGGTGGGAAAGGAAACGGGAGAGAAAGAGACAAACATTAGAAAAACCTCAAAAAACCTGGGCAACGCCGGGTATCTCCGCTAGTACATACATAAACACACACACAGACACACATACATGCACATACACATACATACATACACACATACATACGCACATACATATATATATAGTTCCCGCTCGCTCACCCGCTCCGCTCCGCTCATTTTGTGACGGATTTCAAAAATTTTTTTTTTAGTTTTGATTTTCATTGACTCTCAAGGTTGTGTGAAAATTTCATTACGATCGGATGAATGGTGTAGCAATGCATAAAGGACATTAACATAAATACAAACATTCATTTTTATATATATAGATAAATCATTAGAACCGTTTGCGGATATAGCGGAGCGGAGTTAGTGACATTGAAATTGGAGATAAAATTTGTTTTTAAATTGAAAATTCAACTTCACTTGCATCAATTTCTCTCGCGTTTTTTTTAATTTCTTTTGCACTCTATGAAATGAAAAAAACGACAATTTCTAGAGCGCCGTGATACGAGTGTTAATTAAAAGGCGCTTTACATAATTTGATAGCATAATTTAAATAAATGAGTTATAACAGTTAAAAGTTGCAAGGGTAGGTACCTACTGACCTCACGAACTGAGTGAGAAAAGCGAGACAAATCGATTATCGCCGTAGAATTAAAATTAAAATTAATTTAATAGTAAAATGAAATATTTTTATTATATTATTACCATGGACTCCCTAATGAAATACAATGAAATAAAATTTAGTAATTTATAGAACGCCTCTCACAAAGCTCAGAGGCGCGCTGATCTAGTACATTTCAATGAGATTGAAACGGCTTTACTTGCCAAGTTTTCCGATAGCATGAGCTGAGAATTACCTATTTGACACACGCAGAGGCGGATCCAGAAATACCAAGGTACGTCACTTCCACAATGTTCACACTTTCTCCTCCCAGAAAAGCTGATGACCGTGAGAGAGTTGAAAACTATGAAATAGTTAAGATCACTACTGAAGTTAGTAAAAGTTTCCAAAATTGATAGCTGAAAATGCAGAGAACTTACTGAGACGTGTCACAAAGAAAGTGACCATGCAGACGCTAAAATGGGATTGCTCTTGCTGGACGCTAAAATGAGATTGATCTTGCTGGACCCAAAAGTAATCTCTTGCTGGACGCTAAAAAGTGATATTGCCCTGGCGGGACGCTCAAGTTAAATTGTACTTGCGGGACGCTTAAGTGATATTGCACTTGCAGTACGCTAAAGTGATATATCTCTTGCAGGAAGCTAAAGTGATATTGCCCTGGCCGCTTAAGTGATATTGTACTTGCAGGACGCTAAAGCGGCCCGCCAGTGCAATATCACTTTAGCGTCCTGCAAGTGCGATATCACTTAAGCGTCCCGCAAGTACAATTTCACTTGAGCGGCCCGCCAGTGCAATATCACTTTAGCGTCCTGCAAGAGATATATCACTTTAGCGTCCCGCAAGTACAATTTCACTTGAGCGGCCCGCCAGTGCAATATCACTTTAGCGTCCTGCAAGAGATATATCACTTTAGCGTCCTGCAAGTACAATATCACTTGAGCGGCCCGCCAGTGCAATATCACTTTAGCGTCCTGCAAGAGATATATCACTTTAGCGTCCCGCAAGCACAATATCACTTAAGCGGCAGGGCAATATCACTTTAGTTTCCTGCAAGAGATATATCACTTTAGCGTCCTGCAAGTGCAATATCACTTAAGCGTCCCGCAAGTACAATTTCACTTGAGCGGCCCGCCAGTGCAATATCACTTTAGCGTCCTGCAAGAGATATATCACTTTAGGGTCCCGCAAGTACAATATCACTTAAGCGGCAGGGCAATATCACTTTAGTTTCCTGCAAGAGATATATCACTTTAGCGTCCTGCAAGTGCAATATCACATAAGCGTCCCGAAAGTACAATTTCACTTGAGCGGCGCGCCAGTGCAATATCACTTTAGCGTCCTGCAAGTGCAATATCACTTAAGCGTCCCGCAAGTACAATTTCACTTGAGCGGCCCGCCAGTTCAATATCACTTTAGCGTCCTGCAAGAGATATATCACTTTAGCGTCCCGCAAGTACAATTTCACTGGAGCGGCCCGCCAGTGCAATATCACTTTAGCGTCCTGCAAGAGATATATCACTTTAGCGTCCCGCAAGTACAATTTCACTTGAGCGGCCCGCCAGTGCAATATCACTTTAGCGTCCTGCAAGAGATATATCACTTTAGCGTTCTGCAAGTACAATATCACTTGAGCGGCCCGCCAGTGCAATATCACTTTAGCGTCCTGCAAGTGCAATATCACTTTAGCGGCAGGGCAATATCACTTTAGTTTCCTGCAAGAGATATCACTTTAGCGTCCTGCAAGTACAATATCACTTAAGCGGCAGGGCAATATCACTTTAGTTTCCTGCAAGAGATATATCACTTTAGCGTCCTGCAAGTGCAATATCACTTAAGCGTCCCGAATGTACAATTTCACTTGAGCGGCCCGCCAGTGCAATATCACTTTAGCGTCCTGCAAGAGATATATCACTTTAGCGTCCCGCAAGTACAATTTCACTTTAGCGGCACGCCAGTGCAATATCACTTAAGCGTCATGAAAGTACAACTTCACTTGAGCGGCACGCCAGTGCAATATCACTTAAGCGTCCCGAAAGTACAACTTCACTTGAGCGGCACGCCAGTGCAATATCACTTTAGCGTCCTGCAAGAGATATATCACTTAAGCGTCCCGAATGTACAATTTCACTTGAGCGGCACGCCAGTGTAATATCACTTAAGCGTCCCGAAAGTACAATTTCACTTAAGCGGCACGCCAGTGCAATATCACTTAAGCGTCCCGAAAGTACAATTTCACTTAAGCGGCACGCCAGTGCAATATCACTTTAGCGTCCTGCAAGTGCAATATCACTTAAGCGTCCCGCAAGTACAATTTCACTTGAGCGGCCCGCCAGTGCAATATCACTTTAGCGTCCTGCAAGAGATATATCACTTTAGCGTCCCGCAAGTACAATTTCACTTGAGCGGCCCGCCAGTGCAATATCACTTTAGCGTCCTGCAAGAGATATATCACTTTAGCGTCCTGCAAGTACAATATCACTTGAGCGGCCCGCCAGTGCAATATCACTTTAGCGTCCTGCAAGAGATATATCACTTTAGCGTCCCGCAAGCACAATATCACTTAAGCGGCAGGGCAATATCACTTTAGTTTCCTGCAAGAGATATATCACTTTAGCGTCCTGCAAGTGCAATATCACTTAAGCGTCCCGCAAGTACAATTTCACTTGAGCGGCCCGCCAGTGCAATATCACTTTAGCGTCCTGCAAGAGATATATCACTTTAGCGTCCTGCAAGTACAATATCACTTGAGCGGCCCGCCAGTGCAATATCACTTTAGCGTCCTGCAAGAGATATATCACTTTAGCGTCCCGCAAGCACAATATCACTTAAGCGGCAGGGCAATATCACTTTAGTTTCCTGCAAGAGATATATCACTTTAGCGTCCTGCAAGTGCAATATCACTTAAGCGTCCCGCAAGTACAATTTCACTTGAGCGGCCCGCCAGTGCAATATCACTTTAGCGTCCTGCAAGAGATATATCACTTTAGGGTCCCGCAAGTACAATATCACTTAAGCGGCAGGGCAATATCACTTTAGTTTCCTGCAAGAGATATATCACTTTAGCGTCCTGCAAGTGCAATATCACATAAGCGTCCCTAAAGTACAATTTCACTTGAGCGGCGCGCCAGTGCAATATCACTTTAGCGTCCTGCAAGTGCAATATCACTTAAGCGTCCCGCAAGTACAATTTCACTTGAGCGGCCCGCCAGTTCAATATCAATCAATCAATCAATCAATCAATCAATCAATTATTTCTATAGCGCTATTTCCGCAGTGTTCAATAGCGCTCGGTCGTGAACTTGGTAAACAGATATGTTTTAAGTCCACGACGGAAAACTGTGAGAGAAGTAGAGTTAGTAAGAGAAGAAGGAAGAGAGTTCCAGAGATAGGGGCCAGAGTAGGAGAAAGAGCGTTTAGCAAAAGAATGCTTAATAGTGAAGATGCGAGAGTGATTACGAGAAGAAGAACGAAGACCAGACTTAGGAGGGATATGTATTAAATTAGTTAAGTAGAGAGGAGAAAGGCAATTTTTTATTTTGTACATTATTAAACATATTTTAAAAATCACCCTATATCTGAGAGGAAGCCAATGGAGAAGAACAAGAGATGGAGAGATGTGAGAGGAGTAGGAGGTGCGAGAAACTAAGCGAGCAGCCGAGTTGAAGGCTTTAGAGAGAGGATAGAGGGTAGTGTCAGGAAGACCATAGTATAGAGAATTGCAGTAGTCAATTCGAGACAGGACAAGAGAAGAGACTAGAAGTTGCAGCGAAGGATCATCCAGAAGTGGACGAAGCTGCTTAATACGGCGAAGATGAAAGTAGCAGGATTTAGTAACAGAAGTAATTTGGGGGGTTAGCGACAAGTTAGAGTCAAAGAGAAAACCTAAGCTACGAATCAAGGGAGAAGGAGAAATGGAAAGAGAAGATGGTGGTGGCAAAACCAAAGGAAGAGGATTTAGGGATTTAGAGGACTTGTTGAAATAGATTAGTTCAAACTTGTCAGGATTAAGTTTAAGACACATAGAAGAACTCCAGGATATAATAGATTGAAGGCAGGCAGCTATTTTGTTAAGAACAGACTCAAGAGAAGAGTTAGAGAAAGTAGAATAGACATAGGAGTCATCGGCATACATTTGGCTATTGAGAGAGTGAGAAGATATAATATGAGGAAGTTCAGAAGTATAGAGAATAAACAGTAAAGGACCAAGAATAGACCCTTGAGGGACACCGTAGGTCAAAGTTACAGGAGTAGATTTAGAAGATTCAATAGAAACATAGGAATATCTACCAGATAGATAAGATTTAATCCACCGGAGAGCATCGCTAGTTATATTAAAAGATTTATCAAGTACATCCAACAACAGTGAGTGATCAACTGTATCAAATGCAGATGAATAATCAAGACAAAGAAGAAGAGTAGAGAGGCCAGAGTCAGAAGAAACAATAAGGTCATTATGAAGCTTAAGTAGAGCAGTTTCAGTGGAGTGGCCAGGTCTGAAGCCAGATTGAGAAGAGGGAAGAAGTGAGAAAGCAGTTAGATAAGCACTTATTTGCTCATACACAACTCTTTCCATAATTTTAGAGATAAAGGATAGGTTAGAGACAGGCCTATAGCTAGATAGAGAAGAAGGATCAAGAGAGGCATTTTTAATAGTAGGGATAATAAAAGAGGACTTAAGAACAGAGGGAAACACAGATGTAGATAAAGAGAGATTAATTAAATCAAGTAAAATTGGATAAAGAACAGAAGAAAGCTCTTTAAAGATAGTAGTAGGAATGAGATCCAAAGAGCAAGTAGAAGAAGACATAGAGTTAATAAGTTTAGTAAGATAGTCAAGTGTAATAGGAGAGAAAAAAGTAAAAGTTTCAGTAGAGAATTTAGAAAAAATAGGGGTTTTACTATTGTTAGAAGATCTGATGCTTTCAATTTTCGTGGTAAGAAAATTATGATAGTCATCAGGAGAAAAAGAAGGAGGAGGAGATTTTTTATTAAGGAGTTTAGAAAGAGAAGACCACCTATTCCTCGAGCTAGAAGCAAGAACAATAGATTTTCTCAAAAAGGAAGAATGCTTAGTAAAGATGAGGTTATGGTATTGTTTGAGATGGTATTGCCACTCATACCAAGAACCCTTAGACAATTTAGAACGATAAGCTCGCTCGGCTTTACGTGCAGATTGCTTCAAGAGAACACAATCACGATCAAACCAAGGAGCTTTTTTAGAAAAGAGTCGAAACTTAAACGTCTCAAAAGGAACCAAAGTATCCAGTATGGATGAAATCGTCAGATTGAGATTGTCCATAAAGGAATCAACGTCAGTGAAAGAAGAAGAAGAAAACCCAGAGGTGAGAAATAAATGTGAAAATTGAATATTATCAAATCTAGACCAACACCTTTTAGTGACTGAAGTAAGATTAATTAAAGGTTGAGATAGAGGTAAGGTGAAAGAAATAAAGTAGTGATCAGTAAAGTGAAGATTAACAGGTGAAAGATTGCTTATATTAGAGAAAAGAGGAGAAATAATAAGATCTAATGTGTTACCCCGATTATGAGTCGGAAAGTCACAATGCTGAAAGAAGTTAAAAGTAGATAAGATTTCAAGAAATTGAGAAACAAAAGAGTCCTTAGTTTTATTAATAGGAATATTAAAATCCCCAATGATAAAAGAAGGAGTAGATAGAGAGAAGAGAGATTCAGAAAGGTTGTAGAAATCCTCCAGAAATTGTGGTTTAGAGCATTTAGGAGGCCTATAGATACCTATTAAATTGAACTTAAAAGAATTAATTTTAACAGAAGTAAAGAGGCATTCAAAAGATGAGAATTTAGTAGAAGAATTGAGAGAGACAGAATAGGAAGACTTGAAGAGAAGGCATATGCCACCATAGGAAGAATGTTGAGCAGAAAAAGGATTAGTAGGAGGCCTAGCCTGCTCAACAAAAGAGAAGCCAGTAGGAACAGAAGCAAGGAGAGAAGGAGAAGAAGCAGATTCATGCCAGGTCTCAGTCAGGAGAAAGAGATCAAGATAGTTAGACAGGGCTAGCTCAGAGATAAAGAGTGATTTATTATTTAGAGAACGAATATTAAGGGTGGCTATATTAAGGCTAGAACTAGGATTATTATTATTATTATTATTATTATTATGACTATTATTAGTTTTAAGATTGTTTATTTTAAGAAGAGGATTTGATATAGAGAGATCAGAGAAAGAAGAGTTGCACTTAGCAATACGTTTAAATTTCCTAATATAATTTAGGTTAAGAATATCAAGATAATAAATCTTACGGCGAACAGTGCGAGTGGGCAGAGTAGAAGATTGAGAGAGGCTTAATAAGAAATCCCTAGAGTACATTATTAGAGAAAGAAAAGTTTAGAAAAGGGAATACAGAAGAAAAGAAGAAAAACTCACAGTTTCCACGTGAAACAATAAAACAATTCAAATTTAACTTCGCTCACGAGCCGAAACGCCATGACACCACGGCGCTAAACAAAATATAACTTTAGCGTCCTGCAAGAGATATATCACTTTAGCGTCCCGCAAGTACAATTTCACTGGAGCGGCCCGCCAGTGCAATATCACTTTAGCGTCCTGCAAGAGATATATCACTTTAGCGTCCCGCAAGTACAATTTCACTTGAGCGGCCCGCCAGTGCAATATCACTTTAGCGTCCTGCAAGAGATATATCACTTTAGCGTTCTGCAAGTACAATATCACTTGAGCGGCCCGCCAGTGCAATATCACTTTAGCGTCCTGCAAGTGCAATATCACTTTAGCGGCAGGGCAATATCACTTTAGTTTCCTGCAAGAGATATCACTTTAGCGTCCTGCAAGTACAATATCACTTAAGCGGCAGGGCAATATCACTTTAGTTTCCTGCAAGAGATATATCACTTTAGCGTCCTGCAAGTGCAATATCACTTAAGCGTCCCGAATGTACAATTTCACTTGAGCGGCCCGCCAGTGCAATATCACTTTAGCGTCCTGCAAGAGATATATCACTTTAGCGTCCCGCAAGTACAATTTCACTTTAGCGGCCCGCCAGTGCAATTTCACTTTAGCGTCCTGCAAGAGATATATCACTTTAGCGTCCCGCAAGTACAATTTCACTTGAACGGCCCGCCAGTGCAATATCACTTTAGCGTCCTGCAAGTGCAATATCACTTAAGCGTCCCGAAAGTACAACTTCACTTGAGCGGCCCGCCAGTGCAATATCACTTTAGCGTCCCGAAAGTACAATTTCACTTGAGCGGCACGCCAGTGCAATATCACTTTAGCGTCCTGCAAGTGCAATATCACTTAAGCGTCCCGAATGTACAATTTCACTTGAGCGGCACGCCAGTGCAATATCACTTAAGCGTCCCGAAAGTACAACTTCACTTGAGCGGCACGCCAGTGCAATATAACTTTAGCGTCCTGCAAGAGATATATCACTTTAGCGTCCCGCAAGTACAATTTCACTTGAGCGGCCCGCCAGTGCAATATCACTTTAGCGTCCCGAAAGTACAATTTCACTTGAGCGGCACGGCAGTGCAATATCACTTTAGCGTCCTGCAAGTGCAATATCACTTTAGCGTCCCGAATGTACAATTTCACTTGAGCGGCACGCCAGTGCAATATCACTTAAGCGTCCCGAAAGTACAACTTCACTTGAGCGGCACGCCAGTGCAATATCACTTTAGCGTCCTGCAAGAGATATATCACTTAGGCGTCCCGAATGTACAATTTCACTTGAGCGGCACGCCAGTGCAATATCACTTTAGCGTCCTGCAAGTGCAATATCACTTAAGCGTCCCGAATGTACAATTTCACTTGAGCGGCCCGCCAGTGCAATATCAATCACTTAAGCGTCCCGAAAGTACAACTTCACTTGAGCGGCACGCCAGTGCAATATCACTTTAGCGTCCTGCAAGTGCAATATCACTTAAGCGTCCCGAATGTACAATTTCACTTGAGCGGCCCGCCAGTGCAATATCACTTTAGCGTCCTGCAAGAGATATATCACTTTAGCGTCCTGCAAGTGCAATATCACTTAAGCGTCCCGAATGTACAATTTCACTTGAGCGGCCCGCCAGTGCAATATCACTTTAGCGTCCTGCAAGAGATATATCACTTTAGCGTCCTGCAAGTGCAATATCACTTTAGCGTCCCGCAAGTACAATTTCACTTGAGCGGCCCGCCAGTGCAATATCACTTAGGCGTCCTGCAAGAGATTTATCACTTTAGCGTCCCGCAAGTACAATTTCACTTGAGGGGCCAGCCAGTGCAATATCACTTTAGCGCCCCGAAAGTACAATTTCACTTGAGCGGCACGCCAGTGCAATATCACTTTAGCGTCCTGCAAGTGCAATAACACTTAAGCGTCCCGAAAGTACAACTTTATTTGAGCGGCCCGCCAGTGCAATATCACTTTAGCGTCCTGCAAGTGCAATATCACTTAAGCGTCCTGAAAGTACAACTTCACTTGAGCGGCACGCCATTGCAATATCACTTTAGCGTCCTGCAAGTGCAATATCACTTAAGCGTCCCGAATGTACAATTTCACTTGAGCGGCCCGCCAGTGCAATATCACTTAAGCGTCCCGAAAGTACAACTTCACTTGAGCGGCACTCCAGTGCAATATCACTTTAGCGTCCTGCAAGAGATATATCACTAAAGCGTCCCGAATGTACAATTTCACTTGAGCGGCACGCCAGTGCAATATCACTTAAGCGTCCCGAAAGTACAACTTCACTTGAGCGGCACGCGTGCAATATCACTTTAGCGTCCTGCAAGTGCAATATCACTTAAGCGTCCCGAATGTACAATTTCACTTGAGCGGCACGCCAGTGCAATATCAATCACTTAAGCGTCCCGAAAGTACAACTTCACTTGAGCGGCACGCCAGTGCAATATCACTTTAGCGTCCTGCAAGAGATATATCACTTAAGCGTCCCGAATGTACAATTTCACTTGAGCGGCACGCCAGTGCAATATCACTTAAGCGTCCCGAAAGTACAATTTCACTTAAGCGGCACGCCAGTGCAATATCACTTTAGCGTCCTGCAAGTGCAATATCACTTAAGCGTCCCGAATGTACAATTTCACTTGAGCGGCACGCCAGTGCAATATCACTTAAGCGTCCCGAAAGTACAACTTCACTTGAGCGGCACTCCAGTGCAATATCACTTTAGCGTCCTGCAAGAGATATATCACTTTAGCGTCCTGCAAGAGATATATCACTAAAGCGTCCCGAATGTACAATTTCACTTGAGCGGCACGCCAGTGCAATATCACTTAAGCGTCCCGAAAGTACAACTTCACTTGAGCGGCACGCGTGCAATATCACTTTAGCGTCCTGCAAGTGCAATATCACTCAAGCGTCCCGAATGTACAATTTCACTTGAGCGGCACGCCAGTGCAATATCAATCACTTAAGCGTCCCGAAAGTACAACTTCACTTGAGCGGCACGCCAGTGCAATATCACTTTAGTGACCTGCAAGAGATATATCACTTAAGCGTCCCGAATGTACAATTTCACTTGAGCGGCACGCCAGTGCAATATCACTTAAGCGTCATGAAAGTACAACTTCACTTGAGCGGCACGCCAGTGCAATATCACTTAAGCGTCCCGAAAGTACAACTTCACTTGAGCGGCACGCCAGTGCAATATCACTTTAGCGTCCTGCAAGAGATATATCACTTAAGCGTCCCGAATGTACAATTTCACTTGAGCGGCACGCCAGTGTAATATCACTTAAGCGTCCCGAAAGTACAATTTCACTTAAGCGGCACGCCAGTGCAATATCACTTAAGCGTCCCGAAAGTACAATTTCACTTAAGCGGCACGCCAGTGCAATATCACTTTAGCGTCCTGCAAGTGCAATATCACTTAAGCGTCCCGAATGTACAATTTCACTTGAGCGGCACGCCAGTGCAATATCACTTAAGCGTCCCGAAAGTACAACTTCACTTGAGCGGCACTCCAGTGCAATATCACTTTAGCGTCCTGCAAGAGATATATCACTAAAGCGTCCCGAATGTACAATTTCACTTGAGCGGCACGCCAGTGCAATATCACTTAAGCGTCCCGAAAGTACAACTTCACTTGAGCGGCACGCGTGCAATATCACTTTAGCGTCCTGCAAGTGCAATATCACTTAAGCGTCCCGAATGTACAATTTCACTTGAGCGGCACGCCAGTGCAATATCAATCACTTAAGCGTCCCGAAAGTACAACTTCACTTGAGCGGCACGCCAGTGCAATATCACTTTTGTGACCTGCAAGAGATATATCACTTGAGCGGCCCGTCAGTGCAATATCATTTTAGCGTCCTACAAGTGCAATATCACTTAAGCGTCCCGAAAGTACAACTTCACTTGAGCGGCACGCCAGTGCAATATCACTTTAGCGTCCTGCAAGTGCAATATCACTTAAGCGTCCCGAATGTACAATTTCACTTGAGCGGCCCGCCAGTGCAATATCACTTTAGCGTCCTGCAAGAGATATATCACTTTAGCGTCCTGCAAGTGCAATATCACTTAAGCGTCCCGAATGTACAATTTCACTTGAGCGGCCCGCCAGTGCAATATCACTTTAGCGTCCTGCAAGAGATATATCACTTTAGCGTCCTGCAAGTGCAATATCACTTTAGCGTCCCGCAAGTACAATTTCACTTGAGCGGCCCGCCAGTGCAATATCACTTAGGCGTCCTGCAAGAGATTTATCACTTTAGCGTCCCGCAAGTACAATTTCACTTGAGGGGCCAGCCAGTGCAATATCACTTTAGCGCCCCGAAAGTACAATTTCACTTGAGCGGCACGCCAGTGCAATATCACTTTAGCGTCCTGCAAGTGCAATAACACTTAAGCGTCCCGAAAGTACAACTTTATTTGAGCGGCCCGCCAGTGCAATATCACTTTAGCGTCCTGCAAGTGCAATATCACTTAAGCGTCCTGAAAGTACAACTTCACTTGAGCGGCACGCCATTGCAATATCACTTTAGCGTCCTGCAAGTGCAATATCACTTAAGCGTCCCGAATGTACAATTTCACTTGAGCGGCCCGCCAGTGCAATATCACTTAAGCGTCCCGAAAGTACAACTTCACTTGAGCGGCACTCCAGTGCAATATCACTTTAGCGTCCTGCAAGAGATATATCACTAAAGCGTCCCGAATGTACAATTTCACTTGAGCGGCACGCCAGTGCAATATCACTTAAGCGTCCCGAAAGTACAACTTCACTTGAGCGGCACGCGTGCAATATCACTTTAGCGTCCTGCAAGTGCAATATCACTTAAGCGTCCCGAATGTACAATTTCACTTGAGCGGCACGCCAGTGCAATATCAATCACTTAAGCGTCCCGAAAGTACAACTTCACTTGAGCGGCACGCCAGTGCAATATCACTTTAGCGTCCTGCAAGAGATATATCACTTAAGCGTCCCGAATGTACAATTTCACTTGAGCGGCACGCCAGTGCAATATCACTTAAGCGTCCCGAAAGTACAATTTCACTTAAGCGGCACGCCAGTGCAATATCACTTTAGCGTCCTGCAAGTGCAATATCACTTAAGCGTCCCGAATGTACAATTTCACTTGAGCGGCACGCCAGTGCAATATCACTTAAGCGTCCCGAAAGTACAACTTCACTTGAGCGGCACTCCAGTGCAATATCACTTTAGCGTCCTGCAAGAGATATATCACTTTAGCGTCCTGCAAGAGATATATCACTAAAGCGTCCCGAATGTACAATTTCACTTGAGCGGCACGCCAGTGCAATATCACTTAAGCGTCCCGAAAGTACAACTTCACTTGAGCGGCACGCGTGCAATATCACTTTAGCGTCCTGCAAGTGCAATATCACTCAAGCGTCCCGAATGTACAATTTCACTTGAGCGGCACGCCAGTGCAATATCAATCACTTAAGCGTCCCGAAAGTACAACTTCACTTGAGCGGCACGCCAGTGCAATATCACTTTAGTGACCTGCAAGAGATATATCACTTAAGCGTCCCGAATGTACAATTTCACTTGAGCGGCACGCCAGTGCAATATCACTTAAGCGTCATGAAAGTACAACTTCACTTGAGCGGCACGCCAGTGCAATATCACTTAAGCGTCCCGAAAGTACAACTTCACTTGAGCGGCACGCCAGTGCAATATCACTTTAGCGTCCTGCAAGAGATATATCACTTAAGCGTCCCGAATGTACAATTTCACTTGAGCGGCACGCCAGTGTAATATCACTTAAGCGTCCCGAAAGTACAATTTCACTTAAGCGGCACGCCAGTGCAATATCACTTAAGCGTCCCGAAAGTACAATTTCACTTAAGCGGCACGCCAGTGCAATATCACTTTAGCGTCCTGCAAGTGCAATATCACTTAAGCGTCCCGAATGTACAATTTCACTTGAGCGGCACGCCAGTGCAATATCACTTAAGCGTCCCGAAAGTACAACTTCACTTGAGCGGCACTCCAGTGCAATATCACTTTAGCGTCCTGCAAGAGATATATCACTAAAGCGTCCCGAATGTACAATTTCACTTGAGCGGCACGCCAGTGCAATATCACTTAAGCGTCCCGAAAGTACAACTTCACTTGAGCGGCACGCGTGCAATATCACTTTAGCGTCCTGCAAGTGCAATATCACTTAAGCGTCCCGAATGTACAATTTCACTTGAGCGGCACGCCAGTGCAATATCAATCACTTAAGCGTCCCGAAAGTACAACTTCACTTGAGCGGCACGCCAGTGCAATATCACTTTTGTGACCTGCAAGAGATATATCACTTGAGCGGCCCGTCAGTGCAATATCATTTTAGCGTCCTACAAGTGCAATATCACTTAAGCGTCCCGAAAGTACAACTTCACTTGAGCGGCACGCCAGTGCAATATCACTTTAGCGTCCTGCAAGTGCAATATCACTTATGCGTCCCGAATGTACAATTTCACTTGAGCGGCACGCCAGTGCAATATCACTTAAGCGTCATGAAAGTACAACTTCACTTGAGCGGCACGCCAGTGCAATATCACTTAAGCGTCCCGAAAGTACAACTTCACTTGAGCGGCACGCCAGTGCAATATCACTTTAGCGTCCTGCAGGAGATATATCACACAAGCGTCCCGAATGTACAATTTCACTTGAGCGGCACGCCAGTGCAATATCACTTAAGCGTTCCGAAAGTACAATTTCACTTAAGCGGCACGAAAGCACAATTCCACTTAAGCGGCACGCCAGTGTAATATCACTTAAGCGTCCCGAAAGTACAATTTCACTCGAGCGGCACGCCAGTGCAATATCACTTAAGCGTTCCGAAAGTACAATTTCACTTAAGCGGCACGCCAGTGCAATATCACTTTAGCGTCCTGCAAGTGCAATATCACTTAAGCTTCCCGAATGTACAATTTCACTTGAGCGGCACGCCAGTGCAATATCACTTAAGCGTCCCGAAAGTACAACCACTTGAGCGGCACGCCAGTGCAATATCACTTTAGCGTC
The DNA here is from genome assembly GCA_963978895.1 of Erpobdella octoculata. Taxonomy (NCBI): domain Eukaryota; kingdom Metazoa; phylum Annelida; class Clitellata; order Hirudinida; family Erpobdellidae; genus Erpobdella; species Erpobdella octoculata. The sequence continues at coordinate 26,138,205 of OZ022246.1, forward strand.
CTGCAAGAGATATATCACTTAAGCGTCCCGAATGTACAATTTCACTTGAGCGGCACGCCAGTGCAATATCACTTAAGCGTCCCGAAAGTACAATTTCACTTAAGCGGCACGCCAGTGCAATATCACTTAAGCGTTCCGAAAGTACAATTTCACTTAAGCGGCACGCCAGTGCAATATCACTTAAGCGTCCCGAAAGTACAATTTCACTTAAGCGGCACGCCAGTGCAATATCACTTTAGCGGCACGCCAGTGCAATATCACTTAAGAGTTCCGAAAGTACAATTTCACTTAAGCGGCACGCCAGTGCAATATCACTTTAGCGTCCTGCAGGAGATATATCACTTAAGCGTCCCGAATGTACAATTTCACTTGAGCGGCACGCCAGTGCAATATCACTTAGGCGTCCCGAAAGTACAATTCCACTTAAGCGGCACGCCAGTGCAATATCACTTGAGCGGCACGCCAGTGCAATATCACTTAAGCGTCCCGAAAGTACAATTTCACTTGAGCGGCACGCCAGTGCAATATCACTTTAGCGTCCTGCAAGTGCAATATCACTTAAGCTTCCCGAATGTACAATTTCACTTGAGCGGCACGCCCGTGCAATATCACTTAAGCGTCCCGAAAGTACAACTTCACTTGAGCGGCACGCCAGTGCAATATCACTTTAGCGTCCTGCAAGAGATATATCACTTAAGCGTCCCGAATGTACAATTTCACTTAAGCGGCACGCCAGTGCAATATCACTTAAGCGTCCCGAAAGTACAATTTCACTTAAGCGGCACGCCAGTGCAATATCACTTTAGCGTCCTGCAAGAGATATATCACTTAAGCGTCCCGAATGTACAATTTCACTTAAGCGGCACGCCAGTGCAATATCACTTAAGCGTCATGAAAGTACAACTTCACTTGAGCGGCACGCCAGTGCAATATCACTTTAGCGTCCTGCAAGTGCAATATCACTTAAGCTTCCCGAATGTACAATTTCACTTGAGCGGCACGCCCGTGCAATATCACTTAAGCGTCCCGAAAGTACAACTTCACTTGAGCGGCACGCCAGTGCAATATCACTTTAGCGTCCTGCAAGAGATATATCACTTAAGCGTCCCGAATGTACAATTTCACTTAAGCGGCACGCCAGTGCAATATCACTTAAGCGTCCCGAAAGTACAATTTCACTTAAGCGGCACGCCAGTGCAATATCACTTAAGCGTTCCGAAAGTACAATTTCACTTAAGCGGCACGCCAGTGCAATATCACTTAAGCGTCCCGAAAGTACAATTTCACTTAAGCGGCACGCCAGTGCAATATCACTTAAGCGTTCCGAAAGTACAATTTCACTTAAGCGGCACACCAGTGCAATATCACTTTAGCGGCACGCCAGTGCAATATCACTTAAAAGTTCCGAAAGTACAATTTCACTTAAGCGGCACGCCAGTGCAATATCACTTTAGCGTCCTGCAGGAGATATATCACTTAAGCGTCCCGAATGTACAATTTCACTTAAGCGGCACGCCAGTGCAATATCACTTAAGCGTCCCGAAAGTACAATTTCACTTAAGCGGCACGCCAGTGCAATATCACTTTAGCGTCCTGCAAGAGATATATCACTTAAGCGTCCCGAATGTACAATTTCACTTAAGCGGCACGCCAGTGCAATATCACTTAAGCGTCATGAAAGTACAACTTCACTTGAGCGGCACGCCAGTGCAATATCACTTTAGCGTCCTGCAAGTGCAATATCACTTAAGCTTCCCGAATGTACAATTTCACTTGAGCGGCACGCCCGTGCAATATCACTTAAGCGTCCCGAAAGTACAACTTCACTTGAGCGGCACGCCAGTGCAATATCACTTTAGCGTCCTGCAAGAGATATATCACTTAAGCGTCCCGAATGTACAATTTCACTTAAGCGGCACGCCAGTGCAATATCACTTAAGCGTCCCGAAAGTACAATTTCACTTAAGCGGCACGCCAGTGCAATATCACTTTAGCGTCCTGCAAGAGATATATCACTTAAGCGTCCCGAATGTACAACTTCACTTGAGCGGCACGCCAGTGCAATATCACTAGCGTCCTGCAGGAGATATATCACACAAGCGTCCCGAATGTACAATTTCACTTGAGCGGCACGCCAGTGCAATATCACTTAAGCGTTCCGAAAGTACAATTTCACTTAAGCGGCACGAAAGCACAATTCCACTTAAGCGGCACGCCAGTGTAATATCACTTAAGCGTCCCGAAAGTACAATTTCACTTAAGCGGCACGCCAGTGCAATATCACTTAAGCGTCCCGAAAGTACAATTTCACTTGAGCGGCACGCCAGTGCAATATCACTTAAGCGTTCCGAAAGTACAATTTCACTTAAGCGGCACGCCAGTGCAATATCACTTTAGCGTCCTGCAAGTGCAATATCACTTAAGCTTCCCGAATGTACAATTTCACTTGAGCGGCACGCCAGTGCAATATCACTTAAGCGTCCCGAAAGTACAACCACTTGAGCGGCACGCCAGTGCAATATCACTTTAGCGTCCTGCAAGAGATATATCACTTAAGCGTCCCGAATGTACAATTTCACTTGAGCGGCACGCCAGTGCAATATCACTTAAGCGTCCCGAAAGTACAATTTCACTTAAGCGGCACGCCAGTGCAATATCACTTAAGCGTTCCGAAAGTACAATTTCACTTAAGCGGCACGCCAGTGCAATATCACTTAAGCGTCCCGAAAGTACAATTTCACTTAAGCGGCACGCCAGTGCAATATCACTTAAGCGTTCCGAAAGTACAATTTCACTTAAGCGGCACACCAGTGCAATATCACTTTAGCGGCACGCCAGTGCAATATCACTTAAAAGTTCCGAAAGTACAATTTCACTTAAGCGGCACGCCAGTGCAATATCACTTTAGCGTCCTGCAGGAGATATATCACTTAAGCGTCCCGAATGTACAATTTCACTTGAGCGGCACGCCAGTGCAATATGATATTGCCAATATCACTTAAGCGTCCCGAAAGTACAATTCCACTTAAGCGGCACGCCAGTGCAATATCACTTTAGCGTCCTTCAAGTGCAATATCACTTAAGCGTCCCGAATGTACAATTTCACTTGAGCGGCACGCCAGTGCAATATCACTTAAGCGTCCCGAAAGTACAACTTCACTTGAGCGGCACGCCAGTGCAATATCACTTTAGCGTCCTGCAAGAGATATATCACTTAAGCGTCCCGAATGTACAATTTCACTTGAGCGGCACGCCAGTGCAATATCACTTAAGCGTCCCGAAAGTACAATTCCACTTAAGCGGCACGCCAGTGCAATATCACTTTAGCGTCCTTCAAGTGCAATATCACTTAAGCGTCCCGAATGTACAATTTCACTTGAGCGGCACGCCAGTGCAATATCACTAAAGCGTCCCGAAAGTACAACTTCACTTGAGCGGCACGCCAGTGCAATATCACTTTAGCGTCCTGCAAGAGATATTTCACTTAAGCGTCCCGAATGTATAATTTCACTTGAGCGGCACGCCAGTGCAATATCACTTAAGCTTCCGGAATGTACAATTTCACTTGAGCGTCCTGCAAGAGATATTTCACTTAAGCGTCCCGAATGTACAATTTCACTTGAGCGGCACGCCAGTGCAATATCACTTAAGCTTCCGGAATGTACAATTTCACTTGAGCGCACGCCAGTGCAATATCACTTTAGCGTCCTGCAAGTGCAATATCGCTTAAGCGTCCCGAATGTACAATTTCACTTAAGCGACACGCCAGAGCAATATCACTTGAGCGGCACGCCAGTGCAATATCACTTAAGCGTCCCGAAAGTACAATTTCACTTGAGCGGCACGCCAGTGCAATATCACTTTAGCGTCCTGCAAGTGCAATATCACTTAAGCTTCCCGAATGTACAATTTCACTTGAGCGGCACGCCCGTGCAATATCACTTAAGCGTCCCGAAAGTACAACTTCACTTGAGCGGCACGCCAGTGCAATATCACTTTAGCGTCCTGCAAGAGATATATCACTTAAGCGTCCCGAATGTACAATTTCACTTAAGCGGCACGCCAGTGCAATATCACTTAAGCGTCCCGAAAGTACAATTTCACTTAAGCGGCACGCCAGTGCAATATCACTTAAGCGTTCCGAAAGTACAATTTCACTTAAGCGGCACGCCAGTGCAATATCACTTAAGCGTCCCGAAAGTACAATTTCACTTAAGCGGCACGCCAGTGCAATATCACTTAAGCGTTCCGAAAGTACAATTTCACTTAAGCGGCACACCAGTGCAATATCACTTTAGCGGCACGCCAGTGCAATATCACTTAAAAGTTCCGAAAGTACAATTTCACTTAAGCGGCACGCCAGTGCAATATCACTTTAGCGTCCTGCAGGAGATATATCACTTAAGCGTCCCGAATGTACAATTTCACTTAAGCGGCACGCCAGTGCAATATCACTTAAGCGTCCCGAAAGTACAATTTCACTTAAGCGGCACGCCAGTGCAATATCACTTTAGCGTCCTGCAAGAGATATATCACTTAAGCGTCCCGAATGTACAATTTCACTTAAGCGGCACGCCAGTGCAATATCACTTAAGCGTCATGAAAGTACAACTTCACTTGAGCGGCACGCCAGTGCAATATCACTTTAGCGTCCTGCAAGTGCAATATCACTTAAGCTTCCCGAATGTACAATTTCACTTGAGCGGCACGCCCGTGCAATATCACTTAAGCGTCCCGAAAGTACAACTTCACTTGAGCGGCACGCCAGTGCAATATCACTTTAGCGTCCTGCAAGAGATATATCACTTAAGCGTCCCGAATGTACAATTTCACTTAAGCGGCACGCCAGTGCAATATCACTTAAGCGTCCCGAAAGTACAATTTCACTTAAGCGGCACGCCAGTGCAATATCACTTTAGCGTCCTGCAAGAGATATATCACTTAAGCGTCCCGAATGTACAACTTCACTTGAGCGGCACGCCAGTGCAATATCACTAGCGTCCTGCAGGAGATATATCACACAAGCGTCCCGAATGTACAATTTCACTTGAGCGGCACGCCAGTGCAATATCACTTAAGCGTTCCGAAAGTACAATTTCACTTAAGCGGCACGAAAGCACAATTCCACTTAAGCGGCACGCCAGTGTAATATCACTTAAGCGTCCCGAAAGTACAATTTCACTTAAGCGGCACGCCAGTGCAATATCACTTAAGCGTCCCGAAAGTACAATTTCACTTGAGCGGCACGCCAGTGCAATATCACTTAAGCGTTCCGAAAGTACAATTTCACTTAAGCGGCACGCCAGTGCAATATCACTTTAGCGTCCTGCAAGTGCAATATCACTTAAGCTTCCCGAATGTACAATTTCACTTGAGCGGCACGCCAGTGCAATATCACTTAAGCGTCCCGAAAGTACAACCACTTGAGCGGCACGCCAGTGCAATATCACTTTAGCGTCCTTCAAGAGATATATCACTTAAGCGTCCCGAATGTACAATTTCACTTGAGCGGCACGCCAGTGCAATATCACTTAAGCGTCCCGAAAGTACAATTTCACTTAAGCGGCACGCCAGTGCAATATCACTTAAAAGTTCCGAAAGTACAATTTCACTTAAGCGGCACGCCAGTGCAATATCACTTTAGCGTCCTGCAGGAGATATATCACTTAAGCGTCCCGAATGTACAATTTCACTTGAGCGGCACGCCAGTGCAATATGATATTGCCAATATCACTTAAGCGTCCCGAAAGTACAATTCCACTTAAGCGGCACGCCAGTGCAATATCACTTTAGCGTCCTTCAAGTGCAATATCACTTAAGCGTCCCGAATGTACAATTTCACTTAAGCGGCACGCCAGTGCAATATCACTTAAGCGTCCCGAAAGTACAATTTCACTTAAGCGGCACGCCAGTGCAATATCACTTTAGCGTCCTGCAAGAGATATATCACTTAAGCGTCCCGAATGTACAATTTCACTTAAGCGGCACGCCAGTGCAATATCACTTAAGCGTCATGAAAGTACAACTTCACTTGAGCGGCACGCCAGTGCAATATCACTTTAGCGTCCTGCAAGTGCAATATCACTTAAGCTTCCCGAATGTACAATTTCACTTGAGCGGCACGCCCGTGCAATATCACTTAAGCGTCCCGAAAGTACAACTTCACTTGAGCGGCACGCCAGTGCAATATCACTTTAGCGTCCTGCAAGAGATATATCACTTAAGCGTCCCGAATGTACAATTTCACTTAAGCGGCACGCCAGTGCAATATCACTTAAGCGTTCCGAAAGTACAATTTCACTTAAGCGGCACGCCAGTGCAATATCACTTAAGCGTCCCGAAAGTACAATTTCACTTAAGCGGCACGCCAGTGCAATATCACTTAAGCGTTCCGAAAGTACAATTTCACTTAAGCGGCACACCAGTGCAATATCACTTTAGCGGCACGCCAGTGCAATATCACTTAAAAGTTCCGAAAGTACAATTTCACTTAAGCGGCACGCCAGTGCAATATCACTTTAGCGTCCTGCAGGAGATATATCACTTAAGCGTCCCGAATGTACAATTTCACTTAAGCGGCACGCCAGTGCAATATCACTTAAGCGTCCCGAAAGTACAATTTCACTTAAGCGGCACGCCAGTGCAATATCACTTTAGCGTCCTGCAAGAGATATATCACTTAAGCGTCCCGAATGTACAATTTCACTTAAGCGGCACGCCAGTGCAATATCACTTAAGCGTCATGAAAGTACAACTTCACTTGAGCGGCACGCCAGTGCAATATCACTTTAGCGTCCTGCAAGTGCAATATCACTTAAGCTTCCCGAATGTACAATTTCACTTGAGCGGCACGCCCGTGCAATATCACTTAAGCGTCCCGAAAGTACAACTTCACTTGAGCGGCACGCCAGTGCAATATCACTTTAGCGTCCTGCAAGAGATATATCACTTAAGCGTCCCGAATGTACAATTTCACTTAAGCGGCACGCCAGTGCAATATCACTTAAGCGTCCCGAAAGTACAATTTCACTTAAGCGGCACGCCAGTGCAATATCACTTTAGCGTCCTGCAAGAGATATATCACTTAAGCGTCCCGAATGTACAACTTCACTTGAGCGGCACGCCAGTGCAATATCACTAGCGTCCTGCAGGAGATATATCACACAAGCGTCCCGAATGTACAATTTCACTTGAGCGGCACGCCAGTGCAATATCACTTAAGCGTTCCGAAAGTACAATTTCACTTAAGCGGCACGAAAGCACAATTCCACTTAAGCGGCACGCCAGTGTAATATCACTTAAGCGTCCCGAAAGTACAATTTCACTTAAGCGGCACGCCAGTGCAATATCACTTAAGCGTCCCGAAAGTACAATTTCACTTGAGCGGCACGCCAGTGCAATATCACTTAAGCGTTCCGAAAGTACAATTTCACTTAAGCGGCACGCCAGTGCAATATCACTTTAGCGTCCTGCAAGTGCAATATCACTTAAGCTTCCCGAATGTACAATTTCACTTGAGCGGCACGCCAGTGCAATATCACTTAAGCGTCCCGAAAGTACAACCACTTGAGCGGCACGCCAGTGCAATATCACTTTAGCGTCCTGCAAGAGATATATCACTTAAGCGTCCCGAATGTACAATTTCACTTGAGCGGCACGCCAGTGCAATATCACTTAAGCGTCCCGAAAGTACAATTTCACTTAAGCGGCACGCCAGTGCAATATCACTTAAGCGTTCCGAAAGTACAATTTCACTTAAGCGGCACGCCAGTGCAATATCACTTAAGCGTCCCGAAAGTACAATTTCACTTAAGCGGCACGCCAGTGCAATATCACTTAAGCGTTCCGAAAGTACAATTTCACTTAAGCGGCACACCAGTGCAATATCACTTTAGCGGCACGCCAGTGCAATATCACTTAAAAGTTCCGAAAGTACAATTTCACTTAAGCGGCACGCCAGTGCAATATCACTTTAGCGTCCTGCAGGAGATATATCACTTAAGCGTCCCGAATGTACAATTTCACTTGAGCGGCACGCCAGTGCAATATGATATTGCCAATATCACTTAAGCGTCCCGAAAGTACAATTCCACTTAAGCGGCACGCCAGTGCAATATCACTTTAGCGTCCTTCAAGTGCAATATCACTTAAGCGTCCCGAATGTACAATTTCACTTGAGCGGCACGCCAGTGCAATATCACTTAAGCGTCCCGAAAGTACAACTTCACTTGAGCGGCACGCCAGTGCAATATCACTTTAGCGTCCTGCAAGAGATATATCACTTAAGCGTCCCGAATGTACAATTTCACTTGAGCGGCACGCCAGTGCAATATCACTTAAGCGTCCCGAAAGTACAATTCCACTTAAGCGGCACGCCAGTGCAATATCACTTTAGCGTCCTTCAAGTGCAATATCACTTAAGCGTCCCGAATGTACAATTTCACTTGAGCGGCACGCCAGTGCAATATCACTAAAGCGTCCCGAAAGTACAACTTCACTTGAGCGGCACGCCAGTGCAATATCACTTTAGCGTCCTGCAAGAGATATTTCACTTAAGCGTCCCGAATGTATAATTTCACTTGAGCGGCACGCCAGTGCAATATCACTTAAGCTTCCGGAATGTACAATTTCACTTGAGCGTCCTGCAAGAGATATTTCACTTAAGCGTCCCGAATGTACAATTTCACTTGAGCGGCACGCCAGTGCAATATCACTTAAGCTTCCGGAATGTACAATTTCACTTGAGCGCACGCCAGTGCAATATCACTTTAGCGTCCTGCAAGTGCAATATCGCTTAAGCGTCCCGAATGTACAATTTCACTTAAGCGACACGCCAGAGCAATATCACTTGAGCGGCACGCCAGTGCAATATCACTTAAGCGTCCCGAAAGTACAATTTCACTTGAGCGGCACGCCAGTGCAATATCACTTTAGCGTCCTGCAAGTGCAATATCACTTAAGCTTCCCGAATGTACAATTTCACTTGAGCGGCACGCCCGTGCAATATCACTTAAGCGTCCCGAAAGTACAACTTCACTTGAGCGGCACGCCAGTGCAATATCACTTTAGCGTCCTGCAAGAGATATATCACTTAAGCGTCCCGAATGTACAATTTCACTTAAGCGGCACGCCAGTGCAATATCACTTAAGCGTCCCGAAAGTACAATTTCACTTAAGCGGCACGCCAGTGCAATATCACTTAAGCGTTCCGAAAGTACAATTTCACTTAAGCGGCACGCCAGTGCAATATCACTTAAGCGTCCCGAAAGTACAATTTCACTTAAGCGGCACGCCAGTGCAATATCACTTAAGCGTTCCGAAAGTACAATTTCACTTAAGCGGCACACCAGTGCAATATCACTTTAGCGGCACGCCAGTGCAATATCACTTAAAAGTTCCGAAAGTACAATTTCACTTAAGCGGCACGCCAGTGCAATATCACTTTAGCGTCCTGCAGGAGATATATCACTTAAGCGTCCCGAATGTACAATTTCACTTAAGCGGCACGCCAGTGCAATATCACTTAAGCGTCCCGAAAGTACAATTTCACTTAAGCGGCACGCCAGTGCAATATCACTTTAGCGTCCTGCAAGAGATATATCACTTAAGCGTCCCGAATGTACAACTTCACTTGAGCGGCACGCCAGTGCAATATCACTAGCGTCCTGCAGGAGATATATCACACAAGCGTCCCGAATGTACAATTTCACTTGAGCGGCACGCCAGTGCAATATCACTTAAGCGTTCCGAAAGTACAATTTCACTTAAGCGGCACGAAAGCACAATTCCACTTAAGCGGCACGCCAGTGTAATATCACTTAAGCGTCCCGAAAGTACAATTTCACTTAAGCGGCACGCCAGTGCAATATCACTTAAGCGTCCCGAAAGTACAATTTCACTTGAGCGGCACGCCAGTGCAATATCACTTAAGCGTTCCGAAAGTACAATTTCACTTAAGCGGCACGCCAGTGCAATATCACTTTAGCGTCCTGCAAGTGCAATATCACTTAAGCTTCCCGAATGTACAATTTCACTTGAGCGGCACGCCAGTGCAATATCACTTAAGCGTCCCGAAAGTACAACCACTTGAGCGGCACGCCAGTGCAATATCACTTTAGCGTCCTGCAAGAGATATATCACTTAAGCGTCCCGAATGTACAATTTCACTTGAGCGGCACGCCAGTGCAATATCACTTAAGCGTCCCGAAAGTACAATTTCACTTAAGCGGCACGCCAGTGCAATATCACTTAAGCGTTCCGAAAGTACAATTTCACTTAAGCGGCACGCCAGTGCAATATCACTTAAGCGTCCCGAAAGTACAATTTCACTTAAGCGGCACGCCAGTGCAATATCACTTAAGCGTCCCGAATGTACAATTTCACTTGAGCGGCACGCCAGTGCAATATCACTAAAGCGTCCCGAAAGTACAACTTCACTTGAGCGGCACGCCAGTGCAATATCACTTTAGCGTCCTGCAAGAGATATTTCACTTAAGCGTCCCGAATGTATAATTTCACTTGAGCGGCACGCCAGTGCAATATCACTTAAGCTTCCGGAATGTACAATTTCACTTGAGCGTCCTGCAAGAGATATTTCACTTAAGCGTCCCGAATGTACAATTTCACTTGAGCGGCACGCCAGTGCAATATCACTTAAGCTTCCGGAATGTACAATTTCACTTGAGCGCACGCCAGTGCAATATCACTTTAGCGTCCTGCAAGTGCAATATCGCTTAAGCGTCCCGAATGTACAATTTCACTTAAGCGACACGCCAGAGCAATATCACTTGAGCGGCACGCCAGTGCAATATCACTTAAGCGTCCCGAAAGTACAATTTCACTTGAGCGGCACGCCAGTGCAATATCACTTTAGCGTCCTGCAAGTGCAATATCACTTAAGCTTCCCGAATGTACAATTTCACTTGAGCGGCACGCCCGTGCAATATCACTTAAGCGTCCCGAAAGTACAACTTCACTTGAGCGGCACGCCAGTGCAATATCACTTTAGCGTCCTGCAAGAGATATATCACTTAAGCGTCCCGAATGTACAATTTCACTTAAGCGGCACGCCAGTGCAATATCACTTAAGCGTCCCGAAAGTACAATTTCACTTAAGCGGCACGCCAGTGCAATATCACTTAAGCGTTCCGAAAGTACAATTTCACTTAAGCGGCACGCCAGTGCAATATCACTTAAGCGTCCCGAAAGTACAATTTCACTTAAGCGGCACGCCAGTGCAATATCACTTAAGCGTTCCGAAAGTACAATTTCACTTAAGCGGCACACCAGTGCAATATCACTTTAGCGGCACGCCAGTGCAATATCACTTAAAAGTTCCGAAAGTACAATTTCACTTAAGCGGCACGCCAGTGCAATATCACTTTAGCGTCCTGCAGGAGATATATCACTTAAGCGTCCCGAATGTACAATTTCACTTAAGCGGCACGCCAGTGCAATATCACTTAAGCGTCCCGAAAGTACAATTTCACTTAAGCGGCACGCCAGTGCAATATCACTTTAGCGTCCTGCAAGAGATATATCACTTAAGCGTCCCGAATGTACAACTTCACTTGAGCGGCACGCCAGTGCAATATCACTAGCGTCCTGCAGGAGATATATCACACAAGCGTCCCGAATGTACAATTTCACTTGAGCGGCACGCCAGTGCAATATCACTTAAGCGTTCCGAAAGTACAATTTCACTTAAGCGGCACGAAAGCACAATTTCACTTGAGCGGCACGCCAGTGCAATATCACTTAAGCGTTCCGAAAGTACAATTTCACTTAAGCGGCACGAAAGCACAATTCCACTTAAGCGGCACGCCAGTGCAATATCACTTAAGCGTTCCGAAAGTACAATTTCACTTAAGCGGCACGCCAGTGCAATATCACTTTAGCGTCCTGCAAGTGCAATATCACTTAAGCTTCCCGAATGTACAATTTCACTTGAGCGGCACGCCAGTGCAATATCACTTAAGCGTCCCGAAAGTACAACCACTTGAGCGGCACGCCAGTGCAATATCACTTTAGCGTCCTGCAAGAGATATATCACTTAAGCGTCCCGAATGTACAATTTCACTTGAGCGGCACGCCAGTGCAATATCACTTAAGCGTCCCGAAAGTACAATTTCACTTAAGCGGCACGCCAGTGCAATATCACTTAAGCGTTCCGAAAGTACAATTTCACTTAAGCGGCACGCCAGTGCAATATCACTTAAGCGTCCCGAAAGTACAATTTCACTTAAGCGGCACGCCAGTGCAATATCACTTAAGCGTTCCGAAAGTACAATTTCACTTAAGCGGCACGCCAGTGCAATATCACTTTAGCGGCACGCCAGTGCAATATCACTTAAGAGTTCCGAAAGTACAATTTCACTTAAGCGGCACGCCAGTGCAATATCACTTTAGCGTCCTGCAGGAGATATATCACTTAAGCGTCCCGAATGTACAATTTCACTTGAGCGGCACGCCAGTGCAATATCACTTAAGCGTCCCGAAAGTACAATTCCACTTAAGCGGCACGCCAGTGCAATATCACTTTAGCGTCCTTCAAGTGCAATATCACTTAAGCGTCCCGAATGTACAATTTCACTTGAGCGGCACGCCAGTGCAATATCACTTAAGCGTCCCGAAAGTACAACTTCACTTGAGCGGCACGCCAGTGCAATATCACTTTAGCGTCCTGCAAGAGATATATCACTTAAGCGTCCCGAATGTACAATTTCACTTGAGCGGCACGCCAGTGCAATATCACTTAAGCGTCCCGAAAGTACAATTCCACTTAAGCGGCACGCCAGTGCAATATCACTTTAGCGTCCTTCAAGTGCAATATCACTTAAGCGTCCCGAATGTACAATTTCACTTGAGCGGCACGCCAGTGCAATATCACTAAAGCGTCCCGAAAGTACAACTTCACTTGAGCGGCACGCCAGTGCAATATCACTTTAGCGTCCTGCAAGAGATATTTCACTTAAGCGTCCCGAATGTATAATTTCACTTGAGCGGCACGCCAGTGCAATATCACTTAAGCTTCCGGAATGTACAATTTCACTTGAGCGCACGCCAGTGCAATATCACTTTAGCGTCCTGCAAGTGCAATATCGCTTAAGCGTCCCGAATGTACAATTTCACTTAAGCGACACGCCAGAGCAATATCACTTGAGCGGCACGCCAGTGCAATATCACTTAAGCGTCCCGAAAGTACAATTTCACTTGAGCGGCACGCCAGTGCAATATCACTTTAGCGTCCTGCAAGTGCAATATCACTTAAGCTTCCCGAATGTACAATTTCACTTGAGCGGCACGCCCGTGCAATATCACTTAAGCGTCCCGAAAGTACAACTTCACTTGAGCGGCACGCCAGTGCAATATCACTTTAGCGTCCTGCAAGAGATATATCACTTAAGCGTCCCGAATGTACAATTTCACTTAAGCGGCACGCCAGTGCAATATCACTTAAGCGTCCCGAAAGTACAATTTCACTTAAGCGGCACGCCAGTGCAATATCACTTTAGCGTCCTGCAAGAGATATATCACTTAAGCGTCCCGAATGTACAATTTCACTTAAGCGGCACGCCAGTGCAATATCACTTAAGCGTCCCGAAAGTACAATTTCACTTAAGCGGCACGCCAGTGCAATATCACTTTAGCGTCCTGCAAGTGCAATATCACTTAAGCGTCCCGAATGTACAATTTCACTTGAGCGGCACGCCAGTGCAATATCACTTTAGCGTCCTACAAGAGATATATCACTTAAGCGTCCCGAATGTACAATTTCACTTGAGCGGAACACCAGTGCAATATCACTTAAGCGTCCCGAAAGTACAATTTCACTTAAGCGGCACGCCAGTGCAATATCACTTAAGCGTTCCGAAAGTACAATTTCACTTAAGCGACCGCCAGAGCAATATCACTTGAGCGGCACGCCAGTGCAATATCACTTAAGCGTCCCGAAAGTACAATTTCACTTGAGCGGCACGCCAGTGCAATATCACTTTAGCGTCCTGCAAGTGCAATATCACTTAAGCTTCCCGAATGTACAATTTCACTTGAGCGGCACGCCAGTGCAATATCACTTAAGCGTCCCGAAAGTACAACTTCACTTGAGCGGCACGTCAGTGCAATATCACTTTAGCGTCCTGCAAGAGATATATCACTTAAGCTACCCGAATGTACAATTTCACTTAAGCGGCACGCCAGTGCAATATCACTTAAGCGTCCCGAAAGTACAATTTCACTTAAGCGGCACGCCAGTGCAATATCACTTAAGCGTTCCGAAAGTACAATTTCACTTAAGCGGCACGCCAGTGCAATATCACTTTAGCGTCCTGCAAGTGCAATATCACTTAAGCGTCCCGAGTGTACAATTTCACTTGAGAGGCACGCCAGTGCAATATCACTGAAGCGTCCAGAAAGTACAACTTCACTTGAGCGGCACGCCAGTGCAATATCACTTTAGCGTCCTGCAAGAGATATATCACTTAAGCGTCCCGAATGTACAATTTCACTTAAGCGGCACGCCAGTGCAATATCACTTAAGCGTCCCGAAAGTACAATTTCACTTAAGCGGCACGCCAGTGCAATATCACTTTAGCGTCCTGCAAGAGATATATCACTTAAGCGTCCCGAATGTACAATTTCACTTAAGCGGCACGCCAGTGCAATATCACTTAAGCGTTCCGAAAGTACAACTTCACTTGAGCGGCACGCCAGTGCAATATCACTGAAGCGTCCAGAAAGTACAACTTCACTTGAGCGGCACGCCAGTGCAATATCACTTTAGCGTCCTGCAAGAGATATATCACTTAAGCGTCCCGAATGTACAATTTCACTTAAGCGGCACGCCAGTGCAATATCACTTAAGCTTCCGGAATGTACAATTTCACTTGAGCGTCCTGCAAGAGATATTTCACTTAAGCGTCCCGAATGTACAATTTCACTTGAGCGGCACGCCAGTGCAATATCACTTAAGCTTCCGGAAAGTACAATTTCACTTGAGCGGCACGCCAGTGCAATATCACTTTAGCGTCCTGCAAGTGCAATATCACTTAAGCGTCCCGAATGTACAATTTCACTTGGGAGGCATGCCAGTGCAATATCACTTAAGCGTCCCGAAAGTACAACTTCACTTGAGCGGCACGCCAGTGCAATATCACTTTAGCGTCCTGCAAGTGCAATATCACTTAAGCGTCCCGAATGTACAATTTCACTTGAGCGGCACGCCAGTGCAATATCACTTTAGCGTCCTACAAGAGATATATCACTTAAGCGTCCCGAATTCACTTGAGCGGCACGCCAGTGTAATATCACTTAAGCGTCCCGAAAGTACAACTTCACTTGAGCGGCACGCCAGTGCAATATCACTTTAGCGTCCTGCAAGAGATATATCACTTAAGCGTCCCGAATGTACAATTTCACTTGAGCGGCACGCCAGTGCAATATCACTTAAGCGTCCCGAAAGTACAATTTCACTTGAGTGGCACGCCAGTGCAATATCACTTTAGCGTCCTGCAAGTGCAATATCACTTGAGCGTCCTGCAAGTGCAATATCACTTAAGCTTCCCGAATGTACAATTTCACTTGAGCGGCACGCCAGTGCAATATCACTTAAGCGTCCCGAAAGTACAACTTCACTTGAGCGGCACGTCAGTGCAATATCACTTCAGCGTCCTGCAAGAGATATATCACTTAAGCGTCCCGAATGTACAATTTCACTTAAGCGGCACGCCAGTGCAATATCACTTAAGCGTTCCGAAAGTACAACTTCACTTGAGCGGCACGCCAGTGCAATATCACTGAAGCGTCCAGAAAGTACAACTTCACTTGAGCGGCACGCCAGTGCAATATCACTTTAGCGTCCTGCAAGAGATATATCACTTAAGCGTCCCGAATGTACAATTTCACTTAAGCGGCACGCCAGTGCAATATCACTTAAGCTTCCGGAATGTACAATTTCACTTGAGCGTCCTGCAAGAGATATTTCACTTAAGCGTCCCGAATGTACAATTTCACTTGAGCGGCACGCCAGTGCAATATCACTTAAGCTTCCGGAAAGTACAATTTCACTTGAGCGGCACGCCAGTGCAATATCACTTTAGCGTCCTGCAAGTGCAATATCACTTAAGCGTCCCGAATGTACAATTTCACTTGGGAGGCATGCCAGTGCAATATCACTTAAGCGTCCCGAAAGTACAACTTCACTTGAGCGGCACGCCAGTGCAATATCACTTTAGCGTCCTGCAAGTGCAATATCACTTAAGCGTCCCGAATGTACAATTTCACTTGAGCGGCACGCCAGTGCAATATCACTTTAGCGTCCTACAAGAGATATATCACTTAAGCGTCCCGAATTCACTTGAGCGGCACGCCAGTGTAATATCACTTAAGCGTCCCGAAAGTACAACTTCACTTGAGCGGCACGCCAGTGCAATATCACTTTAGCGTCCTGCAAGAGATATATCACTTAAGCGTCCCGAATGTACAATTTCACTTGAGCGGCACGCCAGTGCAATATCACTTAAGCGTCCCGAAAGTACAATTTCACTTGAGTGGCACGCCAGTGCAATATCACTTTAGCGTCCTGCAAGTGCAATATCACTTGAGCGTCCTGCAAGTGCAATATCACTTAAGCTTCCCGAATGTACAATTTCACTTGAGCGGCACGCCAGTGCAATATCACTTAAGCGTCCCGAAAGTACAACTTCACTTGAGCGGCACGTCAGTGCAATATCACTTCAGCGTCCTGCAAGAGATATATCACTTAAGCTACCCGAATGTACAATTTCACTTAAGCGGCACGCCAGTGCAATATCACTTAAGCGTCCCGAAAGTACAATTTCACTTAAGCGGCACGCCAGTGCAATATCACTTAAGCGTCCCGAAAGTACAATTTCACTTAAGCGGTACGCCAGTGCAATATCACTTAAGCGTTCCGAAAGTACAACTTCACTTGAGCGGCACGTCAGTGCAATATCACTTTAGCGTCCTGCAAGAGATATATCACTTAAGCTACCCGAATGTACAATTTCACTTAAGCGGCACGCCAGTGCAATATCACTTAAGCGTCCCGAAAGTACAATTTCACTTAAGCGGCACGCCAGTGCAATATCACTTAAGCGTTCCGAAAGTACAATTTCACTTAAGCGGCACGCCAGTGCAATATCACTTTAGCGTCCTGCATGTGCAATAACACTTAAGCGTCCCGAGTGTACAATTTCACTTGAGAGGCACGCCAGTGCAATATCACTGAAGCGTCCAGAAAGTACAACTTCACTTGAGCGGCACGCCAGTGCAATATCACTTTAGCGTCCTGCAAGAGATATATCACTTAAGCGTCCCGAATGTACAATTTCACTTAAGCGGCACGCCAGTGCAATATCACTTAAGCTTCCGGAATGTACAATTTCACTTGAGCGTCCTGCAAGAGATATTTCACTTAAGCGTCCCGAATGTACAATTTCACTTGAGCGGCACGCCAGTGCAATATCACTTAAGCTTCCGGAAAGTACAATTTCACTTGAGCGGCACGCCAGTGCAATATCACTTTAGCGTCCTGCAAGTGCAATATCACTTAAGCGTCCCGAATGTACAATTTCACTTGGGAGGCATGCCAGTGCAATATCACTTAAGCGTCCCGAAAGTACAACTTCACTTGAGCGGCACGCCAGTGCAATATCACTTTAGCGTCCTGCAAGTGCAATATCACTTAAGCGTCCCGAATGTACAATTTCACTTGAGCGGCACGCCAGTGCAATATCACTTTAGCGTCCTACAAGAGATATATCACTTAAGCGTCCCGAATTCACTTGAGCGGCACGCCAGTGTAATATCACTTAAGCGTCCCGAAAGTACAACTTCACTTGAGCGGCACGCCAGTGCAATATCACTTTAGCGTCCTGCAAGAGATATATCACTTAAGCGTCCCGAATGTACAATTTCACTTGAGCGGCACGCCAGTGCAATATCACTTAAGCGTCCCGAAAGTACAATTCCACTTAAGCGGCACGCCAGTGCAATATCACTTTAGCGTCCTTCAAGTGCAATATCACTTAAGCGTCCCGAATGTACAATTTCACTTGAGCGGCACGCCAGTGCAATATCACTAAAGCGTCCCGAAAGTACAACTTCACTTGAGCGGCACGCCAGTGCAATATCACTTTACCGTCCTGCAAGAGATATTTCACTTAAGCGTCCCGAATGTATAATTTCACTTGAGCGGCACGCCAGTGCAATATCACTTAAGCTTCCGGAATGTACAATTTCACTTGAGCGTCCTGCTAGAGATATTTCACTTAAGCGTCCCGAATGTACAATTTCACTTGAGCGGCACGCCAGTGCAATATCACTTAAGCTTCCGGAATGTACAATTTCACTTGAGCGGCACGCCAGTGCAATATCACTTTAGCGTCCTGCAAGTGCAATATCGCTTAAGCGTCCCGAATGTACAATTTCACTTAAGCGACACGCCAGTGCAATATCACTTGAGCGGCACGCCAGTGCAATATCACTTAAGCGTCCCGAAAGTACAATTTCACTTGAGCGGCACGCCAGTGCAATATCACTTTTGCGTCCTGCAAGTGCAATATCACTTGAGCGTCCTGCAAGTGCAATATCACTTAAGCTTCCCGAATGTACAATTTCACTTGAGCGGCACGCCAGTGCAATATCACTTAAGCGTCCCAAAAGTACAACTTCACTTGAGCGGCACGTCAGTGCAATATCACTTTAGCGTCCTGCAAGAGATATATCACTTAAGCTACCCGAATGTACAATTTCACTTAAGCGGCACGCCAGTGCAATATCACTTAAGCGTCCCGAAAGTACAATTTCACTTAAGCGGCACGCCAGTGCAATATCACTTAAGCGTTCCGAAAGTACAACTTCACTTGAGCGGCACGCCAGTGCAATATCACTTTAGCGTCCTGCAAGAGATATATCACTTAAGCGTCCCGAATGTACAATTTCACTTGAGCGGCACGCCAGTGCAATATCACTTAAGCGTCCCGAAAGTACAATTCCACTTAAGCGGCACGCCAGTGCAATATCACTTAAGCGTCCCGAATGTACAATTTCACTTGAGCGGCACGCCAGTGCAATATCA
Organism: Erpobdella octoculata; assembly: GCA_963978895.1. Lineage (NCBI taxonomy): Eukaryota > Metazoa > Annelida > Clitellata > Hirudinida > Erpobdellidae > Erpobdella > Erpobdella octoculata. Next base: position 26,157,304 of record OZ022246.1, read on the forward strand.
CTAAAGCGTCCCGAAAGTACAACTTCACTTGAGCGGCACGCCAGTGCAATATCACTTTAGCGTCCTGCAAGAGATATTTCACTTAAGCGTCCCGAATGTATAATTTCACTTGAGCGGCACGCCAGTGCAATATCACTTAAGCTTCCGGAATGTACAATTTCACTTGAGCGTCCTGCAAGAGATATTTCACTTAAGCGTCCCGAATGTACAATTTCACTTGAGCGGCACGCCAGTGCAATATCACTTAAGCTTCCGGAAAGTACAATTTCACTTGAGCGGCACGCCAGTGCAATATCACTTTAGCGTCCTGCAAGTGCAATATCGCTTAAGCGTCCCGAATGTACAATTTCACTTAAGCGACACGCCAGTGCAATATCACTTGAGCGGCACGCCACTGCAATATCACTTAAGCGTCCCGAAAGTACAATTTCACTTGAGCGGCACGCCAGTGCAATATCACTTTAGCGTCCTGCAAGTGCAATATCACTTGAGCGTCCTGCAAGTGCAATATCACTTAAGCTTCCCGAATGTACAATTTCACTTGAGCGGCACGCCAGTGCAATATCACTTAAGCGTCCCGAAAGTACAACTTCACTTGAGCGGCACGTCAGTGCAATATCACTTTAGCGTCCTGCAAGAGATATATCACTTAAGCTACCCGAATGTACAATTTCACTTAAGCGGCACGCCAGTGCAATATCACTTAAGCTTCCCGAATGTACAATTTCACTTGAGCGGCACGCCAGTGCAATATCACTTAAGCGTCCCGAAAGTACAACTTCACTTGAGCGGCACGCCAGTGCAATATCACTTTAGCGTCCTGCAAGAGATATATCACTTAAGCGTCCCGAATGTACAATTTCACTTGAGCGGCACGCCAGTGTAATATCACTTAAGCGTCCCGAAAGTACAATTTCACTTAAGCGGCACGCCAGTGCAATATCACTTAAGCGTTCCGAAAGTACAATTTCACTTAAGCGGCACGCCAGTGCAATATCACTTTAGCGTCCTGCAAGTGCAATATCACTTAAGCGTCCCGAATGTACAATTTCACTTGAGCGGCACGCCAGTGTAATATCACTTAAGCGTCCCGAAAGTACAATTTCACTTAAGCGGCACGCCAGTGCAATATCACTTAAGCGTCCCGAATCTACAGTTTCACTTGAGCGGCACGCCAGTGCAATATCACTTAAGCGTTCCGAAAGTACAATTTCACTTAAGCGGCAGGCCAGTGCAATATCACTTGAGCGGCACGCCAGTGCAATATCAATAAAGCTTCCCGAATGTACAATTTCACTTGAGCGGCACGCCAGTGCAATATCACGTAAGCGTCCCGAAAGTACAACTTCACTTGAGCGGCACGCCAGTGCAATATCACTTTAGCGTCCTGCAAGAGATATATCACTTAAGCGTCCCAAATGTACAATTTCACTTAAGCGGCACGCCAGTGCAATATCACTTAAGCGTCCCGAATGTACAATTCCACTTAAGCGGCACGCCAGTGCAATATCACTTAAGCGTCCCGAAAGTACAACTTCACTTGAGCGGCACGCCAGTGCAATATCACTTTAGCGTCCTGCAAGAGATATATCACTTAAGCGTCCCGAATGTACAATTTCACTTGAGCGGCACGCCAGTGCAATATCACTTAAGCGTCCCGAAAGTACAATTTCACTTAAGCGGCACGCCAGTGCAATATCACTTTAGCGTCCTGCAAGTGCAATATCACTTAAGCGTCCCGAATGCACAATTTCACTGGAGCGGCACGCCAGTACAATATCACTTAAGCGTCCCGAAAGTACAACTTCACTTGAGCGGCACGCCAGTGCAATATCACTTAAGCGTCCCGAAAGTACAACTTCACTTGAGCGGCACGCCAGTGCAATATCACTTTAGCGTCCTGCAAGAGATATATCAAGCGTCCCGAATGTACAATTTCACTTGAGCGGCACGCCAGTGCAATATCAATAAAGCTTCCCGAATGTACAATTTCACTTGAGCGGCACGCCAGTGCAATATCACGTAAGCGTCCCGAAAGTACAACTTCACTTGAGCGGCACGCCAGTGCAATATCACTTTAGCGTCCTGCAAGAGATATATCACTTAAGCGTCCCAAATGTACAATTTCACTTAAGCGGCACGCCAGTGCAATATCACTTAAGCGTCCCGAATGTACAATTCCACTTAAGCGGCACGCCAGTGCAATATCACTTTAGCGTCCTGCAAGTGCAATATCACTTAAGCGTCCCGAATGTACAATTTCACTTGAGCGGCACGTCTGTGCAATATCACTTTAGCGTCCTGCAAGTGCAATATCACTTAAGCGTCCCGAATGTACAATTTCACTTGAGCGGCACGCCAGTGCAATATCACTTAAGCGTCCCGAAAGTACAACTTCACTTGAGCGGCCCGCCAGTGCAATATCACTTTAGCGTCCTGCAAGTGCAATATCACTTAAGCGTCACGAAAGTACAATTTCACTTAAGCGGCACGCCAGTGCAATATCACTTAAGCGTCCCGAAAGTACAATTCCACTTAAGCGGCACGCCAGTGCAATATCACTTTAGCGTCCTGCAAGTGCAATATCACTTAAGCGTCCCGAATGTACAATTTCACTTGAGCGGCACGTCTGTGCAATATCACTTTAGCGTCCTGCAAGTGCAATATCACTTAAGCGTCCCGAATGTACAATTTCACTTGAGCGGCACGCCAGTGCAATATCACTTAAGCGTCCCGAAAGTACAACTTCACTTGAGCGGCCCGCCAGTGCAATATCACTTTAGCGTCCTGCAAGTGCAATATCACTTAAGCGTCACGAAAGTACAACTTCACTTGAGCGGCACGCCAGTGCAATATCACTTAAGCGTCCCGAAAGTACAACTTCACTTGAGCGGCACGCCAGTGCAATATCACTTTAGCGTCCTGCAAGAGATATATCACTTAAGCGTCCCGAATGTACAATTTCACTTGAGCGGCACGCCAGTGTAATATCACTTAAGCGTCCCGAAAGTACAATTTCACTTAAGCGGCACGCCAGTGCAATATCATCACTTAAGCGTCCCGAATGTACAATTTCACTTGAGCGGCACGCCAGTGCAATATCACTTAAGCGTTCCGAAAGTACAATTTCACTTAAGCGGCACGCCAGTGCAATATCACTTTAGCGTCCTGCAAGTGCAATATCACTTAAGCGTCCCGAAAGTACAACTTCACTTGAGCGGCACGCCAGTGCAATATCACTTAAGCGTTTCGAAAGTACAATTTCACTTAAGCGGCACGCCAGTGCAATATCACTTTAGCGTCCTGCAAGTGCAATATCACTTAAGCGTCCCGAATGTACAATTTCACTTCAGAGGCACGCCAGTGCAATATCACTTAAGCGTCCCGAAAGTACAACTTCACTTGAGCGGCACGCCAGTGCAATATCACTTAAGCGTCCCGAAAGTACAACTTCACTTGAGCGGCACGCCAGTGCAATATCACTTTAGCGTCCTGCAAGAGATATATCACTTAAGCGTCCCGAATGTACAATTTCACTTGAGCGGCACGCCAGTGCAATATCACTTAAGCGTCCCGAAAGTACAATTCCACTTAAGCGGCACGCCAGTGCAATATCACTTTAGCGTCCTGCAAGTGCAATATCACTTAAGCGTCCCGAATGTACAATTTCACTTGAGCGGCACGTCTGTGCAATATCACTTTAGCGTCCTGCAAGTGCAATATCACTTTAGCGTCCTGCAAGAGATATATCACTTAAGCTACCCGAATGTACAATTTCACTTAAGCGGCACGCCAGTGCAATATCACTTAAGCGTCCCGAAAGTACAATTTCACTTAAGCGGCACGCCAGTGCAATATCACTTAAGCGTTCCGAAAGTACAATTTCACTTAAGCGGCACGCCAGTGCAATATCACTTTAGCGTCCTGCATGTGCAATATCACTTAAGCGTCCCGAGTGTACAATTTCACTTGAGAGGCACGCCAGTGCAATATCACTGAAGCGTCCAGAAAGTACAACTTCACTTGAGCGGCACGCCAGTGCAATATCACTTTAGCGTCCTGCAAGAGATATATCACTTAAGCGTCCCGAATGTACAATTTCACTTAAGCGGCACGCCAGTCCAATATCACTTAAGCTTCCGGAATGTACAATTTCATTGAGCGTCCTGCAAGAGATATTTCACTTAAGCGTCCCGAATGTACAATTTCACTTGAGCGGCACGCCAGTGCAATATCACTTAAGCTTCCGGAAAGTACAATTTCACTTGAGCGGCACGCCAGTGCAATATCACTTTAGCGTCCTGCAAGTGCAATATCACTTAAGCGTCCCGAATGTACAATTTCACTTGGGAGGCATGCCAGTGCAATATCACTTAAGCGTCCCGAAAGTACAACTTCACTTGAGCGGCACGCCAGTGCAATATCACTTTAGCGTCCTGCAAGTGCAATATCACTTAAGCGTCCCGAATGTACAATTTCACTTGAGCGGCACGCCAGTGCAATATCACTTTAGCGTCCTACAAGAGATATATCACTTAAGCGTCCCGAATGTACAATTTCACTTGAGCGGCACGCCAGTGTAATATCACTTAAGCGTCCCGAAAGTACAACTTCACTTGAGCGGCACGCCAGTGCAATATCACTTTAGCGTCCTGCAAGAGATATATCACTTAAGCGTCCCGAATGTACAATTTCACTTGAGCGGCACGCCAGTGCAATATCACTTAAGCGTCCCGAAAGTACAATTCCACTTAAGCGGCACGCCAGTGCAATATCACTTTAGCGTCCTTCAAGTGCAATATCACTTAAGCGTCCCGAATGTAAAATTTCACTTGAGCGGCACGCCAGTGCAATATCACTAAAGCGTCCCGAAAGTACAACTTCACTTGAGCGGCACGCCAGTGCAATATCACTTTAGCGTCCTGCAAGAGATATTTCACTTAAGCGTCCCGAATGTATAATTTCACTTGAGCGGCACGCCAGTGCAATATCACTTAAGCTTCTGGAATGTACAATTTCACTTGAGCGTCCTGCTAGAGATATTTCACTTAAGCGTCCCGAATGTACAATTTCACTTGAGCGGCCCGCCAGTGCAATATCACTTAAGCTTCCGGAATGTACAATTTCACTTGAGCGGCACGCCAGTGCAATATCACTTTAGCGTCCTGCAAGTGCAATATCGCTTAAGCGTCCCGAATGTACAATTTCACTTAAGCGACACGCCAGTGCAATATCACTTGAGCGGCACGCCAGTGCAATATCACTTAAGCGTCCCGAAAGTACAATTTCACTTGAGCGGCACGCCAGTGCAATATCACTTTAGCGTCCTGCAAGTGCAATATCACTTAAGCTTCCCGAATGTACAATTTCACTTGAGCGGCACGCCAGTGCAATATCACTTAAGCGTCCCAAAAGTACAACTTCACTTGAGCGGCACGTCAGTGCAATATCACTTTAGCGTCCTGCAAGAGATATATCACTTAAGCTACCCGAATGTACAATTTCACTTAAGCGGCACGCCAGTGCAATATCACTTAAGCGTCCCGAAAGTACAATTTCACTTAAGCGGCACGCCAGTGCAATATCACTTAATCGTTCCGAAAGTACAACTTCACTTGAGCGGCACGCCAGTGCAATATCACTTTAGCGTCCTGCAAGAGATATATCACTTAAGCGTCCCGAATGTACAATTTCACTTGAGCGGCACGCCAGTGCAATATCACTTAAGCGTCCCGAAAGTACAATTCCACTTAAGCGGCACGCCAGTGCAATATCACTTTAGCGTCCTTCAATTGCAATATCACTTAAGCGTCCCGAATGTACAATTTCACTTGAGCGGCACGCCAGTGCAATATCACTAAAGCGTCCCGAAAGTACAACTTCACTTGAGCGGCACGCCAGTGCAATATCACTTTAGCGTCCTGCAAGAGATATTTCACTTAAGCGTCCCGAATGTATAATTTCACTTGAGCGGCACGCCAGTGCAATATCACTTAAGCTTCCGGAATGTACAATTTCACTTGAGCGTCCTGCAAGAGATATTTCACTTAAGCGTCCCGAATGTACAATTTCACTTGAGCGGCACGCCAGTGCAATATCACTTAAGCTTCCGGAAAGTACAATTTCACTTGAGCGGCACGCCAGTGCAATATCACTTTAGCGTCCTGCAAGTGCAATATCGCTTAAGCGTCCCGAATGTACAATTTCACTTAAGCGACACGCCAGTGCAATATCACTTGAGCGGCACGCCAGTGCAATATCACTTAAGCGTCCCGAAAGTACAATTTCACTTGAGCGGCACGCCAGTGCAATATCACTTTAGCGTCCTGCAAGTGCAATATCACTTGAGCGTCCTGCAAGTGCAATATCACTTAAGCTTCCCGAATGTACAATTTCACTTGAGCGGCACGCCAGTGCAATATCACTTAAGCGTCCCGAAAGTACAACTTCACTTGAGCGGCACGTCAGTGCAATATCACTTTAGCGTCCTGCAAGAGATATATCACTTAAGCTACCCGAATGTACAATTTCACTTAAGCGGCAAGCCAGTGCAATATCACTTAAGCTTCCCGAATGTACAATTTCACTTGAGCGGCACGCCAGTGCAATATCACTTAAGCGTCCCGAAAGTACAACTTCACTTGAGCGGCACGCCAGTGCAATATCACTTTAGCGTCCTGCAAGAGATATATCACTTAAGCGTACCGAATGTACAATTTCACTTGAGCGGCACGCCAGTGTAATATCACTTAAGCGTCCCGAAAGTACAATTTCACTTAAGCGGCACGCCAGTGCAATATCACTTAAGCGTTCCGAAAGTACAATTTCACTTAAGCGGCACGCCAGTGCAATATCACTTTAGCGTCCTGCAAGTGCAATATCACTTAAGCGTCCCGAATGTACAATTTCACTTGAGCGGCACGCCAGTGCAATATCACTTTAGCGTCCTACAAGAGATATATCACTTAAGCGTCCCGAATGTACAATTTCACTTGAGCGGCACGCCAGTGTAATATCACTTAAGCGTCCCGAAAGTACAATTTCACTTAAGCGGCACGCCAGTGCAATATCACTTAAGCGTCCCGAATGTACAGTTTCACTTGAGCGGCACGCCAGTGCAATATCACTTAAGCGTCCTGAAAGTACAATTCCACTTAAGCGGCACGCCAGTGCAATATCACTTTAGCGTCCTTCAAGTGCAATATCACTTAAGCGTCCCGAATGTACAATTTCACTTGAGCGGCACGCCAGTGCAATATCACTAAAGCGTCCCGAAAGTACAACTTCACTTGAGCGGCACGCCAGTGCAATATCACTTTAGCGTCCTGCAAGAGATATTTCACTTAAGCGTCCCGAATGTATAATTTCACTTGAGCGGCACGCCAGTGCAATATCACTTAAGCTTCCGGAATGTACAATTTCACTTGAGCGTCCTGCAAGAGATATTTCACTTAAGCGTCCCGAATGTACAATTTCACTTGAGCGGCACGCCAGTGCAATATCACTTAAGCTTCCGGAAAGTACAATTTCACTTGAGCGGCACGCCAGTGCAATATCACTTTAGCGTCCTGCAAGTGCAATATCGCTTAAGCGTCCCGAATGTACAATTTCACTTAAGCGACACGCCAGTGCAATATCACTTGAGCGGCACGCCAGTGCAATATCACTTAAGCGTCCCGAAAGTACAATTTCACTTGAGCGGCACGCCAGTGCAATATCACTTTAGCGTCCTGCAAGTGCAATATCACTTGAGCGTCCTGCAAGTGCAATATCACTTAAGCTTCCCGAATGTACAATTTCACTTGAGCGGCACGCCAGTGCAATATCACTTAAGCGTCCCGAAAGTACAACTTCACTTGAGCGGCACGTCAGTGCAATATCACTTTAGCGTCCTGCAAGAGATATATCACTTAAGCTACCCGAATGTACAATTTCACTTAAGCGGCACGCCAGTGCAATATCACTTAAGCGTCCCGAAAGTACAATTTCACTTAAGCGGCACGCCAGTGCAATATCACTTAATCGTTCCGAAAGTACAACTTCACTTGAGCGGCACGCCAGTGCAATATCACTTTAGCGTCCTGCAAGAGATATATCACTTAAGCGTCCCGAATGTACAATTTCACTTGAGCGGCACGCCAGTGCAATATCACTTAAGCGTCCCGAAAGTACAATTCCACTTAAGCGGCACGCCAGTGCAATATCACTTTAGCGTCCTTCAATTGCAATATCACTTAAGCGTCCCGAATGTACAATTTCACTTGAGCGGCACGCCAGTGCAATATCACTAAAGCGTCCCGAAAGTACAACTTCACTTGAGCGGCACGCCAGTGCAATATCACTTTAGCGTCCTGCAAGAGATATTTCACTTAAGCGTCCCGAATGTATAATTTCACTTGAGCGGCACGCCAGTGCAATATCACTTAAGCTTCCGGAATGTACAATTTCACTTGAGCGTCCTGCAAGAGATATTTCACTTAAGCGTCCCGAATGTACAATTTCACTTGAGCGGCACGCCAGTGCAATATCACTTAAGCTTCCGGAAAGTACAATTTCACTTGAGCGGCACGCCAGTGCAATATCACTTTAGCGTCCTGCAAGTGCAATATCGCTTAAGCGTCCCGAATGTACAATTTCACTTAAGCGACACGCCAGTGCAATATCACTTGAGCGGCACGCCAGTGCAATATCACTTAAGCGTCCCGAAAGTACAATTTCACTTGAGCGGCACGCCAGTGCAATATCACTTTAGCGTCCTGCAAGTGCAATATCACTTGAGCGTCCTGCAAGTGCAATATCACTTAAGCTTCCCGAATGTACAATTTCACTTGAGCGGCACGCCAGTGCAATATCACTTAAGCGTCCCGAAAGTACAACTTCACTTGAGCGGCACGTCAGTGCAATATCACTTTAGCGTCCTGCAAGAGATATATCACTTAAGCTACCCGAATGTACAATTTCACTTAAGCGGCAAGCCAGTGCAATATCACTTAAGCTTCCCGAATGTACAATTTCACTTGAGCGGCACGCCAGTGCAATATCACTTAAGCGTCCCGAAAGTACAACTTCACTTGAGCGGCACGCCAGTGCAATATCACTTTAGCGTCCTGCAAGAGATATATCACTTAAGCGTACCGAATGTACAATTTCACTTGAGCGGCACGCCAGTGTAATATCACTTAAGCGTCCCGAAAGTACAATTTCACTTAAGCGGCACGCCAGTGCAATATCACTTAAGCGTTCCGAAAGTACAATTTCACTTAAGCGGCACGCCAGTGCAATATCACTTTAGCGTCCTGCAAGTGCAATATCACTTAAGCGTCCCGAATGTACAATTTCACTTGAGCGGCACGCCAGTGCAATATCACTTTAGCGTCCTACAAGAGATATATCACTTAAGCGTCCCGAATGTACAATTTCACTTGAGCGGCACGCCAGTGTAATATCACTTAAGCGTCCCGAAAGTACAATTTCACTTAAGCGGCACGCCAGTGCAATATCACTTAAGCGTCCCGAATGTACAGTTTCACTTGAGCGGCACGCCAGTGCAATATCACTTAAGCGTCCTGAAAGTACAATTCCACTTAAGCGGCACGCCAGTGCAATATCACTTTAGCGTCCTTCAAGTGCAATATCACTTAAGCGTCCCGAATGTACAATTTCACTTGAGCGGCACGCCAGTGCAATATCACTAAAGCGTCCCGAAAGTACAACTTCACTTGAGCGGCACGCCAGTGCAATATCACTTTAGCGTCCTGCAAGAGATATTTCACTTAAGCGTCCCGAATGTATAATTTCACTTGAGCGGCACGCCAGTGCAATATCACTTAAGCTTCCGGAATGTACAATTTCACTTGAGCGTCCTGCAAGAGATATTTCACTTAAGCGTCCCGAATGTACAATTTCACTTGAGCGGCACGCCAGTGCAATATCACTTAAGCTTCCGGAAAGTACAATTTCACTTGAGCGGCACGCCAGTGCAATATCACTTTAGCGTCCTGCAAGTGCAATATCGCTTAAGCGTCCCGAATGTACAATTTCACTTAAGCGACACGCCAGTGCAATATCACTTGAGCGGCACGCCAGTGCAATATCACTTAAGCGTCCCGAAAGTACAATTTCACTTGAGCGGCACGCCAGTGCAATATCACTTTAGCGTCCTGCAAGTGCAATATCACTTGAGCGTCCTGCAAGTGCAATATCACTTAAGCTTCCCGAATGTACAATTTCACTTGAGCGGCACGCCAGTGCAATATCACTTAAGCGTCCCGAAAGTACAACTTCACTTGAGCGGCACGTCAGTGCAATATCACTTTAGCGTCCTGCAAGAGATATATCACTTAAGCTACCCGAATGTACAATTTCACTTAAGCGGCACGCCAGTGCAATATCACTTAAGCGTCCCGAAAGTACAATTTCACTTAAGCGGCACGCCAGTGCAATATCACTTTAGCGTCCCAAATGTACAATTTCACTTAAGCGGCACGCCAGTGCAATATCACTTAAGCGTCCCGAAAGTACAACTTCACTTGAGCGGCACGCCAGTGCAATATCACTTTAGCGTCCTGCAAGAGATATATCACTTAAGCGTCCCGAATGTACAATTTCACTTGAGCGGCACGCCAGTGCAATATCACTTAAGCGTCCCGAAAGTACAATTCCACTTAAGCGGCACGCCAGTGCAATATCACTTTAGCGTCCTGCAAGTGCAATATCACTTAAGCGTCCCGCAAGTACAATTTCACTTGAGCGGCCCGCCAGTGCAATATCACTTTAGCGTCCTGCAAGTACAATCTTATATATAAAAATGAAATGTTTGTTTGTTTGTTTGTTCGGACATAAAATGTAAACGGCCGAACAGATTTAATTGAAAATTGGCACACTTATGTATCTTATTTAAGCGGTGGTTCCTGTAAAATTTTAAGTAAATTGGTTTTTCCGTTGATGTTTTATGGACAAAAAACGTTTTGGTCAGCGGTAGTAAGTTGGAGTAAATTTTTTTTCTACAAAATAAAATAAAATTAATTTATAGTTAAATTATACAAAATATTTTTAATTTTTTTTTTTTAAGTTTTAAAGGTTTTAAATATAAATATTAAATTAAATAAATATGTGTGTTGTTTAGTGCCGCCCATAGATATCTATGGTGCCGCCGGATACCTTTGTTTTGATTTCATAGAGCTCATTGAGGCTCATTCTCTTCCGAACCTCCGATACGACAGCTCTGCTATCGGTAAACTTTATATTTGATTTTAGCAACTTATTTTTTAAATCTAGATAACTTTGGATTTCAGGACTAATCAATAAATTGCAGGTGGAATTTCTTCTATTTAGAGATATTTTGTGCTTCACAAAAAGAGTTCCAGACTTAACAAATTAAAATTAAATCAAATTAGAAATTCATTGTTCATATCTCCCATTCAAAAGTAAGTGGCAAAGCTTTGGTAATTTGTTTTTAGTTTTTAAAATCATGATTTACTGTGTATCTTTCAATTTGTTTCGTTTGTTGCATTGCACGTGTTTAATTATGTTATATTATTATTAATTATTATAAGATTATCATTATGCTCTAACATTTTGTGTTTTACAAAAAGGAGTTGCAGATTGGAAAAATAAATTTAAATTCATTGTTCATATTTATCGTTCAAGGCTTCTGACTTCAATTGTTCCTCATCTAATATTGTTGAGCGACGAGCTTGCTATCAGCCTATCGGTAAATGAGAAATTTTTTTGGGCAGGTAAGTTTTTTTTTATGTGATGGCATTACAACCATTATTATTCACGAGTAGTTATGACTATAAGATTATGAATTAATTTATCGGTCTTATTTTATTTTTTACTTTTCAGAGGAAATTAGAAAATTACATTTTAAAGAAAATCTTACATGCAACACCAATTTATTGTAAAAGTTTCACTGATATATGAGGTGCATGAAATTTGAAAGAAATGAAAGCAAGTGCAGTATTTTTGTGTTTCAACAAAATCATGAACAAAGTTCTCAAGCCAGCCTATCAATCTGCTGCTGTTTTGTTTAATTTATAATTGCATCATTTGCTAAATAAAAGTGGTACTCTTCAATTGTTCCAAATTGATGATCTCAGAAAACTCTCGGAAAATTCATTAAGTTAATGCTTTGAGGGTTTTTAATATTATTATTACTTCATGTTTTATTTCAATCTGTGTTTTATATCACATTTTTCAAAGCCACGGGTCAACATTTATTAACATACCACATGTAGCGTTATATGCTTTCTGTAGACATGACACTTAAAAACTAAGAACAACTCAAAAACTAAGACTAGCGATTTTACGAAAAGCAGCTGTTGAACAGTGTGTGATAAATCTATTGTAAGCATTTATAATCTTACAAGTATTTAAAATAAATATAACCTGTTGAGATATATGAGCGGATTTTAACATTATTGCAGCCGTTAACTAATAAAAAAAAATTTCAGCTTCAGTCAATCATAATAAGCCTTTGCAGAAGATCACACTTGCAGAGTGGAACCAATACATTAAAGAACACTAATTAAAATTGAGGAAGTTCAGACGTAACTAAACGAGCAAACCAAACAACAAAGTGTTAACGAAAGAACAGATCAATTTTGATGACTGTGCACAGCATTCCGCTACAGCCCATCTAAGCCACATGAAGGCTCTAAAATTTAATGGAGGAACAGAAGAGCGAAAAGAAGAGCAAGCTGGAGCGGTAAAGCGTAAAAGCAACCGGGATCGGGAAAAGTAAAAGAGACCGGGGCCGGAAAAGCGACCGTGAGCAGAAATGCGACCAGGAGTGAGAAAGCGACATGGAACGGGAAAGCAAGCGGTTAAGGAAACGGGAGCCAGAGAGAAAACGATAAAAAGCCTTTAAAATCCCCGGGCAACGCCGGGTAACCCAGCTAGTATCACATAAGCGGCAGTGCAAGAGATAGCGTCCCGCAAGTACAATATCACTTAAGCGGCAGGGCAATATCACTTTAGTTCAATATTGCACTGGCGGGCCGCCCAAGTGAAATTGTACTTGCGGGACGCTTAAGTGATATATCTTTTGCAGGTCGCTAAAGTGATATTGCACTGGCGCTTAAGTGAAATTGTACTTGTAGGACGCTAAAGTGATATTGCCCTGGCGGTACGCTAAAGTGATATTGCACTTGTAGGACGCTTAAGTGATATATCTCTTTATTGATCTTGCTGGACGCTAAAGTGATATATCTCTTGCTGGACGCTAAAGTGATATATCGCTTGCTGGACGCTAAAGGGATATATTTTTGCTGGACGCTAATGTGACATTGCTCTTGCTGGACGCTAGAAAGGGATTGCTCTTTTGCACTTGCTGGACGCTAAAAAAGGATTGCTCTTTTGAACTTGAAGTATGAGCCATAGACAGATAGATGTCTGTCTATCTGTCTGTCTATGTGTCTGTCTATCTGTCTGTCTATCTGTCTGTCTATATGGCTGTCTATCTGTCTGTCGTCAATATTTGCAATCGATTTTAAACTAACTTCCCGATGAGCTAGAGACTTAAAAATTTAAACATACCTCCGAACTGATTAACAATGTATTTTTGCAAATTTTCGGATCGATTGGACAAAATTTAATTAAATAATTATTCGTGATATTTTCGTCGAACTATTTATTGTCTATACTAATATGTTCGTTGCTTATGTAACATAATGTGGTCAACACAATCGATTATATAAAAGTGTGTTTTTAAAAAACTTTGTTTTTTGATTCACTTGTTTCGTCATAGAGTTAGGCCATCAGACACTTAAAAGCTGAAATTAAGGGAACCATGAAATACTTTTGCAATCAGGCTGCTACTAATTGTTTACAATTTTTTGATGATAATAAGTCTATAAAATAGAAAAACCTTGACCACATTCTTCTAAATACTTGATATGTGAAATATGTGTAAATTGAAAATATAAGAAACTTTCAAATCAATATGGAAAATCTAAGTTTTTATTATAGCTTTTTACTTTAAAAAATCAAAAAATCAAATATCGCTTTCATTAAATAAACTAAAAATTGTTGGTTCATTTTTTTACAGAAAAGTTCAAACCTCTGAATTTTCAAATGTACACTTCTTAGGCCAATTTTGGGACCTCGTTTCTATTTCTAGGTGCCCAAAACTACGTCAGGGGGCCCACTGAAAAGTCAGAAGGAGAACACCCTCTCTGCTCCCTCCAAATTGACGTTCCTGAACTTACAGCTTTTATTCATATTACAAATGATTACTGTTTTAAGAACTTGTTGTTGAGCCGTTTAAACTTATTTAGAAAAAAGAAGGCGTCATTTTCACCTTTTTCCTGGACCTGCCCGTGAAAGTTTAAATGGTTTTTGATTTTTTTTTTTTTTATTATAGTTTATAGTCTTTTACACCATGTGTTTTAAGACGCAAATGGTTTTTGAGATATTATTTGAATTATATTTTGTATTGAATTGGTTTGATGGTCGAGAGGTGAATTTAGTAAAGATAAAGCCTCAGGATACCGAAAAAAACTTTAAGCTAAAAAGTACAATTTTTTTTGAAAACTCTAAGGTGGGCCCCCTAGATCCGCCACTGATTACTTGTACTTTTTAGTTTTTTTAACTGCCATCTAGCGAATGTAATAAAACCTAATATGTTCATGAAATTTAAATTATTATTTGTGGATATTAATGTATTGTATACAAGTGTAGTTATAAGGCGACCAAACGCTCTTTAAATTATAATTAAATTAAATTAAACTTGAATTTACATTTAAAATAATGTCACGTGATATTTATATAAACCGGCGTATGTTCGGCGAAAATGTCTTGAACGATGTTTATGTTTTATTTTTTAAACTTCATATTTTATTATATTTGGTTTAATGAAATAATACAGCTGTCAATGTGTGATGACTGTCGCCACGAAGCTCCTGACCTGACACAAGCAAGTATTCTCTCTACTCTACCATCTACCAGATTCTACCACTACCATGCCACCTACCCTCCCCTACAGTCAATACACTCTACTACACCTACATTCTACATCTACACTACTTTTTTTACTACTTCTACTTATTACAAAAACTAAATAAAACTAAACTAAGTCTACTGCCACTCTGCTACAGACTACACTAACTACTACACTACTCAATACTGTTGATTATTTGGTATGAGCAGAAAATAACTTTTAGTTTAGAAAGCCTTTGATATGCTTGCCAAAGTAAAAGAACTCTTAGTATTTTTAAATTTTCACACTAAATAATTTAAAATATCTTCCAAATTATCATTTATTAATTTTTAACGAGAAGTTGTTTTAAATTTTAATCGACAGTTTTCTCACGATGTATATCTTGGACCCAGCCAGTTTGTACGCAAAAGAAATGCGTTAAATAAATTTAAGATTTTCCTTCACTATGATGATAGCATTTGGGATCTGCCGAAGAACAAACAGGAATTTATTCAGGTTTTTTTTAAGATATTTATAAGCTGTTTTTGAAAATATTTAAATGTGTATATAACTGTTTTTTTAACTTGAATTTATTTTATAACTTTCAAGTTGAATTTCTTGAACTTGTTTAATTTTATTTCATAATAAATTCGTATTTTTTTTCAAAGAACAAGCTGCTTCCGAACGCCGTCGAATACTGGCAAACAACGTTAAAGGTTAAACGTTCACATCGATACATAAAACTTCTGAGGTTTTATTTTTTTATATTTAATTTAATAAAATTATATATATATATATATATATATATATATATATATATATATATATATATATATATATATATATATATATATATATATATATATATATATATATATATATATATATAAACTTGTTGGCAAAACTTTCAGTTTTCAGAAAGCTTGAACTGCAAAATTCCTTCATTAATTATTCTATTATATTTCTACCAACAGTATTCAAACCATCACACCACTGCTTCATATTAAAGCCTAAAAATATGCGACCAATATATGCAACCATAGCTCATATCATCTCATAAGCGCCCGCCCCACGTTTTTAATTATTTTCTTTTTTTCAGTCCACTTGTAAAAACGTGGTTTTTTAAAATCTTGTTTTTGTTTTTCTATATTGCAACATTTCATGTCGTGAAGGCAATGCAAGTCTGAAAAGGTGAGGTATATAGACCGGGACCCACGTCCTTACTGCTTCGACGGATGTTCCGAGAGAACGTTCTGCGGGGAGGTTGAAGTTCCTGATGATCATTTGGAGGTAAAAAACAAGTAAAATTGTTTTTTTTTTTTCATTTCAATTATTTGAAGTAATCGAAATAGTTATAAAAGTTAATAATTTGAATGATTAAAAATAGAACTTCAGTGATATTTAAATTCAAGTGTTCACTTTTTAGGATTTATATCTTGTTTTTTTTTTTTCATTACGATTATTTGAAGTAATCGAAATAGTTATAAAAGTTAATAATTTGAATGATTAAAAATAAAACTTCAGTGATATTTAAATTCAAGTGTCCACTTTTTAGGATTTATATCTTGTTTTTTTATTTTTTCATTTTGATTATTTGAAGTAATCGAAATAGTTATAAAAGTTAATAATTTGAATGATTAAAAATAGAACTTCAGTGATATTTAAATTCAAGTGTTCACTTTTTAGGATTTATATCTTGTTTTTTTTTTTCATTTCGATTATTTGAAGTAATCGAAATAGTTATAAAAGTTAATAATTTGAATGATTAAAAATAAAACTTCAGTGATATTTAAATTCAAGTGTCCACTTTTTAGGATTTATATCTTGTTTTTTTATTTTTTCATTTTGATTATTTGAAGTAATCGAAATAGTTATAAAAGTTAATAATTTGAATGATTAAAAATAGAACTTCAGTGATATTTAAATTCAAGTGTTCACTTTTTAGGATTTATATCTTGTTTTTTTATTTTTTCATTTTGATTATTTGAAGTAATCGAAATAGTTATAAAAGTTAATAATTTGAATGATTAAAAATAAAACTTCAGTGATATTTAAATTCAAGTGCTCACTTTTTAGGATTTATATCTTGTTTTTTTATGCTTATTTGACAATACTGATTCACGATACAAATCAACCGTTGTCCCATTCTAGGCATGTAGACAAATAGACCCTGATCGAAATTACGTCATAACCGGAAAGTCGGGTAACGGCGTTGAAGGATTTAATTTCATTCTCTACGTTTCTTCTCTCGATCTGCCACGCTGCAAACAGGAAAGCACTGTAGCTTATGCTGCTTACTGTAAGCTTGAAAGTCAACTTGACAGGTTGGTGCTGTCAGCCTAGTATCGTATGTATTTATTTTGAACTTGTCAGTCTAGTATCGTATGTATTTATTTTGAACTTGTCAGCCTAGTATCGTATGTATTTATTTTGAACTTGTTTCAGTTTAGCGCTTAACGTAAGTTTTGTATTTTGATTGATTTCATTGTTTCAACATTTCTATAGCAATTATTTTCCATCTTGTATATAATATAATGTAATTTAATGTAATGTGATGTGATTTGATGTGTTATAATGTGATGTGATGTGATGTAATGTGATATAATATAATATATTATAATACAATACAATACAATACAATACAATACAATGCAATATAAAAGATAACGTAACGTAACATAATATAATATTTTTTTTTTAAAAGGCCTGTTGCTGGTTACGTGAATTTATGCCCGGAAGGTGTTTCGATGAAATCTTTTGACGAACATCAAATGCATTTCACTATAAAACATGAAATTCTCCATGCATTAGTTAGTTGGTATTTGTTTTTTTTCCAGAAGCTGTTCGTTTTGTTCATTCTTTCATGTCTGTCTATCTGTTTGTTTGTTTGTTTGTTTGCTTGTTCAGTAATTTGCCTGCTCATTTATTTATTCCCCTGTTAATTATTTTATTTTTTTCCTTTGTTTGCTTATTAGTTGGCTTAATTCTGTATTTGTTTTTAATCTGATTATTCTCATTCAATTAAAGTTAATAAATGTTCTAAATACTAATATTGTTTTATTACCAATCAGGGGTTTTCCTCGGGCCTATTTGCATTCTTCAGGGACAGCCTAGGGCAACCTCTTACCCCAAGAAATGAAGCGAGCAATAAACCAACTTACAATTCTTCGTTAGACCTTTTTTGGCTTATATGATTTGTGTCAAACTTGTTTCGAATAACTTAAGAATTTCTTTAATTAAATTTTTTACAATATTATTATTTTTAATTAATCGATAATTATTTATTAATTTGAAATGATTGTTCACTTTTAGTTTGAAAAGATACGAATGGAGCGACAAGGTCGTTCAGACTGTCATCCGTCCCGATTGGCTGGCTAGGAGCGGTGCCATCAATAAATCAGTCAACATTGTAGTCACCCCTGCTGTTGTGGTTAGTAAATTATTGTATAAGGGAATTTATTAGTTAATTATATACCGAGCTAGGCATTCACTCGTCTTCATATTGGGTTTCTCAATAAAAAATTTTTTCGTTATTATCACCACAGAGAGAAGTGCGTCGACATTTCAACTGCCAGTCTGCCGAGGGAGCGGAACTGGAAGACCAGGGAATGCCGGGAACTTCCCTGACTCACTGGGAGAAAAGGATGTTTGAGGTTTGTTGTTGTTGATTCACGATTGCTTGATTTCTTACGTTACGTATGTAGCAGTAGTATGTTGATGACATTGACAACACTACAGAACGAAGCCATGACAGGAACTTACACGCAAAATCCCGTCATATCAAGAATTACATTGGCACTCATGGAAGATACAGGGTTATAATTATTTTTATTATTGTTATTACGATTATTATTATGATTTATATTATTGTTTTTATTATGATTATTATGATTATTATGATTATTATTATTATTATTATGCGACTTATAACACATGAATATTTTTTGTTCTGAGATCTTGTGCGTAGGATACACGTAAACTCCAAGTTTGTTAATTAGTTTAACAAAATCCTTACGAAATGACTTCCATTAATGTTTGGTGAATAAGTGATATTAGCTCTAACAAATCAAATTCTGTTTTTCTATATAAAATAAAAATTGTGTATTTTCATTCAAAAATTAAATTTGATTTTAAAACGAAGGTGGTACTATGTTAACTATGAGATGGCTGGAAATTTTGAGTGGGGTAGGAATATGGGATGTGACTTCATCAAGAAAAGTTGTCACAGTTGGATGATTTCGAAGAGGGAAAGGTTCGACAATGTTGTGATGTTATTTAAATATTTTGTTTGATGGTTCTATTTTTTTTCTTTTTTTAAATTATGTTTTTAATAAATTGATTCAAAAAAATTCATTTTTTTTTAAATATAAATGTTAAAGAAATGAAAGCATCCATCCATTTTGTGAACGAATCAAAAGCAAATCGATTCAAACGGAATGTAACCAAGACAACACGGCCGTCGCTCTTTGCAATCTGATTGGCTACCCTAAACCTCTTGCTGACCAATACCAGGTGAGCTTTTGCGTGCAATCCTTATATTGTTTTGTAACAAACGAGCTTATTATTATTATTACTAGAATTATCCCGTCAAAAATGACGGTCTTTTTTGTTTTTATCAATATATATATATATATATATATATATATATATATATATATATATATATATATATATATATATATATATATATATAGCATTACGCGAAATTGCTTACATACATACATACATAGCAAATTATGTAGATAGATTATTATTATTATTATTACTAAACAGTTGATAACGCATCATATATTTTGCATTTCAGCATTTTACAAATATTCCGGGAATACCGGATAACATGGTTTCATATTACGGAGGTTCCGTGGAATTGGCCGACTTCTGCCCGTACGTTCAAGTCAGTGCGAACGAACGAACGAGAGAGCGTTTCTTTCGGTTTTTTTTATCGTCGTTCAATCTAGTCGTTGTTTATATAACCAACCATTAAACGTTGTTGTTGTTGCAATTTTTTCTCAGGAGTTCAACTGGAAGAAAGACGATGTCGTCGTCAGGGGATCCAGGTGTTCTCTCGCCACGAACAATCCAGGTATCAATCATCATTATCATCATCATCGACAAGACTTTTTTTTATCGCTGACGCCGTAGTTTATAATCGACGTCGTTGTTTTTGTTTCCACGACAGCGAGAGAAGAAAATTATTTGATGGAAGAGTATGGAAAGAGTTCCATGTGTTTTGAACATTCATCTGGTTGGACGGTGCAGCACTGCGATACAGTGCATCAGGTCGAAAGTTGGGGAAGTGGCTGCTATAAAGTTTGTAGCTATTGCTATAAAGTTTTTAGATACTGCTATAAAGTTTGTAGCTACTGCTATAAATTTTGTTCTTGTTGCTGTGAAATATTTAGCTAAAGTTTGTAGCTGTTGTCAAATTGGTTTGTGCTGCTATCAGATTGTGTTTGATGATATAAAATTGTAGTTGTTGAAATGTAGTTTGCATAATTGCCATTTTAATTATATTTTTTAATCATTACAGATTTTTTATAAAGTGTTGTGTTTCAATTCACAATTATTACTCTAAATTAGTTCATAAATATTACTTTCTGTTAATATGTCGTGATTTTTGTTCAATAATTTATAAAGATACCTTATAAAAGTTGAATACTTTAAAATTGTTTGTTTCGTTCACAGTTTTTGTGTGACAAAACCAGAGGATTGCAAATTATTTTTGGAAACACTTCCTATTGGTGCATATTTGAAGCTCAGGTTATTAAGGTCAGGACGCAAAGCTATGATTGGTTGCACAGGGGAACCATAGTCTGTCCACAAGTCGAAGAAGTCTGCCCGGTTTGTTATTGGTTGATGGTTTAAATAGAATTCACAATGCATTCTTGTATCGTTGCTAGAATTTATTTCAAAAAAATTTTTTTTCTTTAATTCAGGAGTTTGCTAGTTATGACGTTTCGAGCGGTGTCGGCAACGTAGAAGAATACGAAAGATACAAAGAACACGTTTATGTACCTTGTGCGGCAGTTAGATGTACCCCCTACATTCCTCTTGTGATGCTTTTTTTTGTTTATTTTTTTTTCAGCATAGGAAAACTAATCGTTCATAATAATTTTCGATTTTAGATTGTGTCAAATTTTTTTTCTACATCTTTTTTAACATTATTACAGAGTTCATTTAATTTCAAATCAAAATGTAAAATATCACAAAAGATTCCAGTGAAGGGGTTTTTGTAAGTGTTTTGGAATAAGTGAACGAAAAACTTGGATCGGATAACGTCGATGCATAGAATCTATACAGCAGTAGCGAGATTGTTGAGACAAATAATGATACATAATAATAACAATAATAATAATAATAATAATAAGGATAAGGATAATAATAATAATGATGATGATAGACAACTAATATCACAATAAAATGTGAAATTCCACGGCCGATTCGTCTTATCAAAGCAGTCTTAATAAGCAGCTGACTAGAATAAACTGCAGAATATTTATAACCGATGGCATTATCATCATGGGGTGACGGCAACCGGGCGATTTCTGGGCCACATCTCCCCAACCCCCCTTGCCGTGTTTTACCTCCCACACTCCGTCTACTGTAACGTCAGAATTGTCGTCGACTAAGTATATGTGTTTCTCTCTCTTTTCACCCTGGAGGTCTGACATTCCTGAACCGTTATGGTCATCGTCGTCGTCGTCGTCATCTTCCAGGTCTTGATGGAAAGCTGGGGACCCGGTCGTGAAGACGACGTATGGTGGATGATTTTGGCAAGGCTCTGAAATATCAATTTTTGCTTCTTAAGAAAGAGTCGTTTTATAATTCCACATTTTTATAAATACCAAAGTGGGCGCATTTATAATTTTTTGGTTGGAAAAGGGGAAATTATTAGTTTGAATTTTTTTTATTTGTGTTGTATTGAGAAAGTTTTAATGAAAAAGGCTATAAGTTCTTAAAATTGCTACATTATTACAGGGGCGTCATTTTAGCAAAACCACGGTGATGGGGCTAGACGTTGAAAGGGTCCACGATCCAAAATTTAATTCTAATAATACAAACAATTTCCTCTAAAAATAAGTGATAACCGAGGGGAGAGAGGTAGTCGTAGGTAGTACTTTTAAAAAAATGTTTCTAAATACCAACTTTTTATCCTAAAATAGCTGATAAGTGGGCGAGGGTATGTCGGTAGGGGGTCCACTTCAAAGTCAGAGACCCACTTCAAAATTTAGGGAACCACTTTGAAGTCGGAGAGAAGCAATGACCTTCATCCCTTTCCCCTTAAATTGACGTCTCTGCTATATTAAAAACGAGATATTTTTAATCGGGTAGTATAAGTACCACCCTTCTTTTCTTCCCCCCATTAGGTGCGCCCACGTTCATCAGTTTCATCGCAATGTACCGTAAAGAGGAATTGCATAGGAGTGATGTCGAGTATTGTGCCGGCTACAGTCCCCATCAAAATGTAAGATGTTTGCGCTGGTGTTTACTGACTGAAATATGGGAAAAAGAAGGAGAATAGAAAAAGGAAAAATTACGCCAATTGTTGCTTATGTAAACATAAACAGTTAATTTTTATACAGTGAAGTTACAGTAGCGCAAACATTAAACAATCAATCAACTCGCACAGCAAAAAAAAAAGATATGATAAGTTGTTACCAAAAACAAAAGATATGATAAGTTGTAACCAAAAACAAAAGATATTATAAGTTGTAACCAAAAACAAAAGATATGATAAGTTGTAACCAAAACATCGTTAAACGAAAAACAAATCCACAATAATAATAATAACAACAACATTAAACGATCAACAAATTTACAACGAAACCAACAAAGCAATGAAGTGATGCAAATCTCGACTTCCTGGTTACTATGACAACTCTGCCTCGATTGTCGTTCCAGCTGGAAGCGCATTCGTACGTTTCTGCAAATAAAAGCGGAAAAATTCACGAGGCCAATTCTCTCGATAGCGGTAGCCAATTGGGTACAAAATTCACATGTGCAATATCACACATACATACATACATACACACACACGCGCATACACACACACTTATAAATACGTATGTCAGTGCAATAGCCAATATTCAAAGTCATGTCACAAAATTCACATGTTATGCCACACACACATACACATACACACACTTATCAATTTAAATGTCAGTGCAATAGCCAAGTTAAAATCATGTCACGTGTATCACATGTCACGTTGTTTCGCGATGCAAGTCACATGTCACGTTGTTTCGCGATGCAAGTCACATGTCGCATGTATCAGAACAAGTCACATATGATATCGTGTGTATCAGAACAAATCACATATCATACCCTATGTATCAGAACAATTCACATATGACATCGTATGTATCAGAGTGAGTCACACACACACACACACACATATATATCATATCATTTCAACCCACCTTTATTGCTGCTACAGCTCCGTTCAACGACCACGTGGGTATCTTTCTGACAACCAATCAGAACCTTTCCAGGGCAATCGGGACTCAAGGTCACGTGATAAATGCCCGGGGATGGACACTCGTGGGAAGTGGTGAAAACGCTGTCAGCTGGAAAATAAAAGATTAGTGAGTGAGTATAGGTAAGTGGATGAGTAGGCAGATGAATGGGTAGATGAATAGATGAATGAGTAGATGAATAGATGAATTGATGGGTAGATGAATAGATGATTTATTGGATAGATGAATTGAATGAGTAGATGAATAAATGATTGGATAGATGAATTGAATGAGTAGATGATTGTGGATAGACGAATTGAATGAGTAGATGATTGGATAGATGATTTGATGATTGGATAGATGAATTGATGAGTAGATGAATAAATGATTGGATAGATGAATTGAATGAGTAGATGATTGGATAGATGATTTGATGATTGGATAGATGAGTTGATGAATAGATGATTGGATAGATGAATTGATGGGTGAGTAGATGAAAAGAGGAATGGGAAAATGAATATATGAGTGAGCTTGTGGAGAGACCGTTAGGTTGATGAATAGATGATTGGGTAGATGAATGGATAGGTGATGGGTTGGTTAGTAGATGAAAATAATGAATGGGTGGGTGGGTTGATAAATGAGTAGATAAATTAAATAGATGGGTGGATAGATGAATGGATAAATGAACGAGTTCGTAGATTAAAATATAAGTGAACAAAAATAAGAATAATTGATTAAAGCCAAACTACTGGGGAGACGAACAGATAGACATGTGTACAAAGGGAGGGGAGTGGGTAGGCATATTGAATTTAATTAAATAAATAGCGGTAAAATAAATTTTCGTGTATGAAACATGAAAAGGTTGGTCATGTAAACAAAATCAAAGTCAACGAGGTTTGTGGGAGGAGCTATATAAATATCTGCATTGATTGATTGATCAATAATAAAAGTTGATCAGTCATTCTAAATAAGCTTATTATTTTTTCCTTCTCTCTCTCTCTCGCTCTCTCTCTCGTTCTTTTTCATTTATTTTGCAAAAATGATTTCACTGATACACAACGGATGTTGATAATGATGACTCAAGAAAAAGTTTTCTGATTTCAATAAAACGAAAAATAAATAAATAAATAAATAAAATAAACAAATAAATAAACAAACAAACAAATAAATAAATAAATAAACAAATAAATAAATAAATACCAAACAAGATATGTCTCGACGTGTAGTGGAATCTCAAGCAAACGGACGGATCATCGGGCATTCGGTCAAGGTCACCTTAAATAAATAAAAAAAAACATTTGAGCATTTGTATTTTTTTCACTCATTCACTACTGCGTTCGTTCGTTCATTTAATCACTCAGTCAGTCAGTCAGTAAGTAACGCTAGAACAATAACTAATGTATAGCTAACCATTTCACGATGTGCAATTTACCTTTACTCAGCGATAGAACTGTTTTTGAATGTCTCCAAAGCTTGAGGCATTGGATTTTGAGGTCGCTTCCGAAACAAAAAAAAAAGAAAATTTGAATACTAATAATTGACAATCAAATATTTTGATCTGTTTTTTATTAATTAATCAATCTAAATGCTTTCTCACCACCGGTAGTTGTTGGCGATAATGGCGTAAAACTCATTACGATCTTCATCTTCTGTATCCTCTGTGCTCAAGCATCTCAAGTCTACAGATTGTTCGTAAGGAGTCCATAGTGATGATGACGATGACGACGACGAAGGAGACGATGATGATGATGATTGTTGACTTTCAAATTTTTTAGATTCTGTGAGGATTCCCGCCTCTTTGTCAAGTCTAACTCTTAAATTTTTCTCGTGATCGAACCACGTGATGTCGTCCAACCAATCGGGAAACTGACAGGAGCGATCAGGAATTGATGTGTGATCTGGATGTGGAGATAAACACATTAAATTTTGAAGTAACTTTAATAAAATACAATCTATATATATAAAAGAACATGTCCTGACTGATAATCAACGCCGAGCTCAAACGCCTCATCCTAGGAACGTGAAATTTGGAACTTATATTACTTTTATAGCGTAAACATCCGCTAAGAAAGGATTTTTGAAAATTTTGCTCCTGAGGGGAAAAAACTGGAAAACAAACTTTTTTCTAAAAAATTTTTCTAAAATTTTTTTTTGAAATTTGGTATATAGATTCTTTTTGAAAAATAAAAAGATACGTGTTTCACCATTTTTTGAAAATTCGGTTTCCCGGACCTCAAATGTGGGTTGGAAAATTGGGTTATTTGGTTTTTAAAGTAGCTTCTACTCAAAAACTGTTAATGCTACAGGAGTAAAAATTAGTATTTAGTTTCTATTCCAAAAATAATGAAATACGTGTTTTAGCATTTTTTGAAAATTTGGTTTCCAGGACTTCAAATGTGGGGTGGAAAATAGGGCTAATTGTCTTTTATAGTAACTGCTACTCAAAAACAGTAAATACCACAGATGTACAAATTATTATTTAGTTTCTTTTCTAAAAATAAAGATATACGTGTTTCACCATTTTTTACAAATTTGGTTTCCCGGACCTCAAATGTGGGTTGGAAAATTGGGTTATTTGGTTTTTTAAGTAGCTTCTACTCAAAAACTGTTAATGCTACAAAAGTAAAAATTAGTATTTAGTTTCTACTCTAAAAATAAGGATATATGTGTTTCACCATTTTTTGAAATTTTGGTTTTCAGGACCTCAAATGTGGGGTGGAAAAAGGTTTTCTTTGGTTTTTAAAGTAACTGCTACTCAAAAACTGTGAATGCTACAGATGTCAAAATTAGTATTTAGTATTTACTCAAAAAAATTATGATATAAGTGTTTCAACATTTTTTTAAAAATTTGGTTTCCAGGACATCAAATGTGGGGTGGAAAAAAGGGTTATTTGATTTCAAAATAACTGCTACTCAAAAACTGTAAGTGCTACAAATGTAAAAATTAGTATTTTGAAGTTTTGTGCCGGTTAAAAGTAGCTAAGTTCAGTTTATCACCGGTCGGGCCAAGCCGTTATTTTAGAGTCTTCACACGGGCCAGGCCAAACCTTAAATCAAAGTGGAACGGGCCGAGGTTTTTCACCAAGTATATAGATATTTTAGTGATTTTAGGGTGTTCAGTTGGGCCGGGCCAAACCTGAAGTCAAGGTGGGACGGGCCGAAGTTTTTCATCAAGTATATAGAACTTCTAAGCCTGTAAGAATGGGCCGGGCCTAATTCAGACGGGCTGTGCCGGGCCAGGAGTTTGGGTTTTTAAAACGGGCTGGGCTAAGTTGTCGACGGGCCGAGCCGAGACCTAAAAAATTGATCTCTACTATGGATGCACGGTTCAAACTCTCTAATTTCATGCGAGCGAAGCCGCTACGGGCACTGCTAGTTTAATATAAAATATTAACATATATAAGTGATTCACAAGTAATCAATATTCAAAAAAAATATAGTTTTATTGTAAGATTCAATAGAATATATTAAATATAATGAAATAAATCACTTAATATTTTTTTATTAGGTGGGATAAGTGATTTCTCGACTGTCAATTAAGTTTTCGTGTTTCCATGACTTCGCATGACTCCACGGATTAATATTACTAAGAAGAAAATATGATGAATATTCAACTGATCTTTTGACTGTTCAATTGAACAGATAAGTATTCGAATAAGCTTAAAACTATTTAAATGAACCATGAATATTTAAATAGGCCTATAAATATTTAAACGACCTTACAAATAAGAAAACAATTGTTTTTGAATACGAAAATAAAAACAAACCGGTGGATAAGAAAATGAACTAATTAATATAAACATGAGCTTATAAATATTAATGTATACCCAATAATTAATATAAACATGAGCTTATAAATATTAATGTGAACTCACTAATTAATATAAACATGAGCTTATAAATATTAATGTATACCCAATAATTAATATAAACATGAGCTTATAAATATTAATGTGAACTCACTAATTAATATAAACATGAGCTTATAAATATTAACGTGAACTCCCTAATTAATATAAACATGAGCTTATAAATATTAATGTATACTCACTAATTAATATAAACATGAGCTTATAAATATTAATGTACACTCACTAATTAATATAAACATGAGCTTATAAATTATAATGTAAACCCACTAATTAATATAAACATGAGCTTATAAATTATAATGTAAACCCACTAATTAATATAAACATGAGCTTATAAATTATAATGTAAACCCACTAATTAATATAAACATGAGCTTATAAATTATAATGTAAACCCACTAATTAATATAAACATGAGCTTATAAATATTAATTTGAACTTACTTCTTACAAACTTAAGAATGTACGGCCCATCGTGAGACGATCTTAGACCTTGGCAAGTAGCATCAGCAGTCATTGTAGCTTGCATCTCTAAGTCGTTGATGTGGTAACGCTGGTGGACACGTTATATATATAAAGAGATAGCCCGTCAAAAATGACGGATTTTTTTTTAAATACCACTATTATCATTTTGTGATTGCAGCGCTACATGAGCGTTACACAAAGTTACAGCATACATACACATATACATTATACATGCATACATACAGACATCGGAAATTATGTATTTTGATACATGATACATTTTATACATGTGATTACTTTTACTAATCTAACAATTTGGAAATTTAAAAATTAGCTTACCAGACATCTATGAGAGTCATCCATTGTGTAAAGTCGTGGACCAACCATTCGGACGTAGAGGTAGTTGTCTGAACCTTCTTTCCACTGTCCGATGCACTCCATGTATAAGTCGTCTGTTTGTAGTAATAATGACGACGATGATGATGATGGTAATGATGATGATGACGATGGTTATGATGAAATAAAATGTTATGACGGTGATACGATACAATATAAAATAATAGAACATATTCTATTATAATAGAATTAAGAAATCTAGTTATTGAGAAAAATAATTTCAAGAGGAAATAATACATACGCTTTTCTAAATATCAAACCAAAAAAATTCCCGTTTAGATAATAATAATAATTTATGATTGATTCAATAAAGTCAAAATAACCATTATTGTTTTATAATAACAATTTAGATTGATTCAAAAAGTCAAAATAACCATTATTGTTGAATAATAACAATTTAGATTGATTCAAAAGTCAAAATAACCATTATTGTTGAATGCGTGATTACAGTCGCTGAAAAGGAGTTGGTACCTGTTTCTGCCTACACAAGGTTTTGCCACTGAGTCAAACCTGTTGCACGGTTCTTTCATTGGATCGTTAATGGAAAATGCATACTGACCGTTCATCGGACATCTCATCACAGTAGAATTCTCTGCGACGACAAATGATATCAGATGACTTGATATGATATGAAATGACGCGTGATATCATGAGGTTCATTGGGGGAGGGTGGCGTTCGTTAAGGGGTCGAAGGTCTAACCCGATAAATTTCAGAAAAAAAACAGTTTGGTTCTCTCTTGTTGGTGATAAATATAATAGTATAAAACAGCCATTTTGAGGATTTGTGGTAGCTTTACGGACGCTGCCATCTGGTAGGCTGCTATCAGTGCGACATAAGTTAATGGTGAAAAAAAAAATGTTAAGTTATAGTCAGACACAACAACCCTATTCTGGCTGTTGAGATACAATCATTTGTAAACATGATAGGATGACCTGTGCGCGAGTTCAGCTCATCGTAAGTGTGATTTAAACAATTGAGTTGTATGAGCCTAGGGTTCATGGGGTCAATATATATTGCTTCGATATAAAACAATAACGTGAGGTTATATTGCAATATTAAAATAAATATGAAAAAATAATAATGTTGAATAATGAATACTATTGACTTTGATTTTCAGAATTTTTTTAATAAAAAAGTAGAAGTTATTTTGCATTTATAAAGTTAAATTGTATTCCAAGAGTGAACAATAAAAAGCTGTCGTGCGAAAATCTTTGGAAATAATTCTTTCTCCGAAACACCGCAATATCCTCTGCTGCAGACATAAAAGTGATAATATTTTTTCTTCAGTTTTGTGCAACTGCATAGTTTGTTATTACGTTTATTTGCTTTTAATATAATATTAATTTATTATCATAATATATATTATAAATATACATACACACAAGTAATGATTATTTACTTATAATGAAAAAACTTTCCATAAATATCATTCCAAGCTTCTGAACTTAAATTGAAATAAAAATATCACTAAACCGCATATTTTATAATGATAATGATAAATATATAATATGGATGATGATAAAAATGGTAAGGATAAATTGACGATGATGATGATGATGATGATGATGATGATGATGATGACGATGACGATGACGATGACGATGACGATGACGATGACGATGACGATGACGACGACGACGACGACGACGACGATGATGATGATGATGATGATGAGGATGAGGATGATGATGTTCTTTCTCCTTACAACTACTAACCTCTTACAAGAGTATGCATTGGAGCTTCAAGCTGTATTTGAGAACAGATGTTATGTGAACTTGCGTGAACGCAGTCGGCTAAAAAAAAAAATTTTTTTAACGAATTCGTTATAAAACGAACTTAATCTTTCGCTGGTTTAACATGGCATTGTCTTCATCAAATTTCAAACAAAATTTATTGTCTCTTTTATTATTATTATTATTATTGACACAATTTGTCTGCATTACTTCTCCTACAATACTATTACTACTATTAACATTATCAATTAAATCACCATCATCATCATCATCATCATCATCATCATCATCATCATCATCATCATCATCATCATCACACTCGACTTACTTTCACGATACTGAATGATGTTTCTGTGTCTTTTCATCATGACCAGACAATAAAAGCAATTTTCATCGCTGTCAACAATTATTTTTAATGAAATAAATTTAAAATATATATATATATATATATACCCATCTCTTATTAGAGTCTTTTTCAACTAGTCGGTTGAAATAAATTGAAATCAACCGGTTAGAATAGAGTAAAACTAGTTAGAATCGATTGAAACTAACCGGTTAGAATCGATTGAAACTAACCGGTTGGAATCGATTGAAACTAACCGGTAAGAAGAACCAGTTGAAAACTAACCGGTTGAAAAAGACGAACAGATCTTTTGTCTGATTGATGCAAACACCTTTCGTTGTCACGTGACTTTCGTTTATTGTCAGGGCACCGAGGCTGCTCTGGATGTACCTCCCCCATAACCTTTCAGAAATTTTGCACCCTGAAAAAAAAATATATATATATATTCATTGTCAATTTTATGTACAACTAGCTGGGTTACCCGGCGTTGCCCGGGGATTTTAAAGGCTTTTTATCGTTTTCTCTCTGGCTCCCGTTTCCTTAACCGCTTGCTTTCCCGTTCCATGTCGCTTTCTCACTCCTGGTCGCATTTCTGCTCACGGTCGCTCTCCCGTCCCCGGTCTCTTTTACTTTTCCCGATCCCGGTTGCTTTTACGCTTTACCGCTCCAGCTTGCTCTTCTTTTCGCTCTTCTGTTCCTCCATTAAATTTTAGAGCCTTCCCAATGTGGCTTAGATGGGCTGTAGCGGAATGCTGTGCACAGTCATCAAAATTGATCTGTTCTCTCGTTAACACTTTGTTGTTTGGTTTGCTCGTTTAGTTACGTCTGAACTTCCTCAATTTTAATTAGTGTTCTTTAATGTAT
The DNA here is from genome assembly GCA_963978895.1 of Erpobdella octoculata. NCBI lineage: Eukaryota > Metazoa > Annelida > Clitellata > Hirudinida > Erpobdellidae > Erpobdella > Erpobdella octoculata. Next base: position 26,188,353 of record OZ022246.1, read on the forward strand.
TGGTTCCACTCTGCAAGTGTGATCTTCTGCAAAGGCTTATTATGATTAACTGAAGCTGAAAAAAAAAAGAATTTATTAGTTAACGGCTGCAATAATGTTAAAATCCGCTCATATATCTCAACAGGTTATATTTATTTTAAATACTTGTAAGATTATAAATGCTTACAATAGATTTATCACACACTGTTCAACAGCTGCTTTTCGTTAAATCGCTAGTCTTAGTTTTTGAGTTGTTCTTAGTTTTTAAGTGTCATGTCTACAGAAAGCATATAACGCTACATGTGGCATGTTAATAAATGTTGACCCGTGGCTTTGAAAAATGTGATATAAAACACAGATTGAAATAAAACATGAAGTAATAATAATATTAAAAACCTTCAAAGCATTAACTTAATGAATTTTCCGAGAGTTTTCTGAGATCATCAATTTGGAACAATCGAAGAGTACCACTTTTATTTAGCAAATGATGCAATTATAAATTGAACAAAACAGCAGCAGATTGATAGGCTGGCTTGAGAACTTTGTTCATGATTTTGTTGAAACACAAAAATACTGCACTTGCTTTCATTTCTTTCAAATTTCATGCACCTCATATATCAGTGAAACTTTTACAATATGGTCTCCATACATTTACATAGGGACGATTTTTCACTTGCGTTTGGAGCCATGTAGATTAATATTTTCGACCGCATTGGGGTTCTAGCTTAATGCATTAGAAAGACAAATATATTAGCCAAACATAGAAACAAATTTTTGGAAAATAGTCTAACAAATAAAAAAGTTATGAAGCAAAATATAGATCAGGGTATGAAAAATCGTCTCCATACATTTACATAGGGACGGCGACGGTTTTTCGCCTATAACTTTTTTATTTTTTGCAATATTAAATTTATTTTTACACCATTATATTTCCTTTTTAAATACCTTTCCAACGATCTATAGCACAACCCCAATGCACGAACTTTTTTTTGCACTATGGTTCGGGGATCCAGCTGCGCAGCCAACTTCTCCCTCGTGGAGGTTCGGAAGAGAATGAGCCTCAATGAGCTCTATGAAATCAAAACAAAGGTATCCGGCGGCACCATAGATATCTATGGGCGGCACTAAACAACACACATATTTATTTAATTTAATATTTATATTTAAAACCTTTAAAACTCAAGAAAAAAAAAATATTTTGTATAATTTAACTATAAATTAATTTTATTTTATTTTGTAGAAAAAAAATTTACTCCAACTTACTACCGCTGACCAAAACGTTTTTTGTCCATAAAACATCAACGGAGAAACCAATTTATTTAAAATTTTACAGGAACCACCGCTTGAATAAGATACATAAGTGTGCCAAATTTCAATTAAATCTGTTCGGCCGTTTACATTTTATGTCCGAACAAACAAACAAACATTTCATTTTTATATATAAGATAGAATTGTTAAAATGAAAAATATAAATCATGAACTCAGTCAATAGGAAAAAGATATATATATATATATATATATATATATATATATATATATATATATATATATATATATATATATATATATATATATATATATATACATATATATACATATATATATATATATATATATATATATACATAACTTACTACCGCTGACCAAAACGTTTTTTGTCCATAAAACATCAACGGAGAAACCAATTTATTTAAAATTTTACAGGAACCACCGCTTAAATAAGATACATAAGTGTGCCAAATTTCAATTAAATCTGTTCGGCCGTTTACATTTGATGTCCGAACAAACAAACAAACATTTCATTTTTATATATAAGATTTTATTAAAATATTTTTTTAATAATTTTATTAACATAATATCATTGTTGTAAATCTATAACTTTATTTTTATTATCATATTCTCATTTCTAATAACATAATTTAAACGACAGTTTTTTTATTGATTAATCAACTATTTACGATTTTTGATATCTATTAAGATGACGTCACATGACTTGATGTCAAAATGGCGTGACTGACATGAAGGAAGGTTGTCACGTGCGTCACTTGGAGACGTTAATCCCAACCAGACAGACAGACAGACATAACAACAAGCGAACACAAACACGTACAGGCAAACGTAGAAAACAAAACTAAAAAATTCATTTTGAAGAAAGAAAACGATAGGTAGAGAGAGAGAGAGAGAGAGAGAGAGAGAGAGAGAGAGAGAGAGAGAGAGAGAGAGAGAAAGAGAGAGAGAGAGAGAGAGAGAGAGAGAGAGAGAGAGAGAGAGAGAGAGAGAAGAACAATTGAAAAATACATTTGTGGAGAAAAGACAAATAAATAGAAAACAAGAAACAAAACTATTCAGAGAAAATAGTAGATAGAAAAAGAGAGGAAGAGAGAGGGAGTGAGAGGGAGTGAGAGGGACCAACATCGAGTTATAAATTTGCGGACATCTCCCTTGAGGGTACCTCTTTGCTTTATTAATGACACCGCATAGTTCGCCGGGCTGTACATTATTTCAAGTCGGTGTGCTTGCATGTGCGCGTTGCCATGGATACCCAAATCTCCGAGGTCGCTTTTTTCTATTTATTTCTTCAGTCTATCAACCAGTCTGACAGATTGGAGTGACCAATCAAAGAAACGAGGACCAGCAAACACATCAATCAATCAATCAACCTGCTTGACAACAAACAAATCAATCAAGCAATCAATCGAATTTCTAGCAGAGCGTGTGTCAACGTGTCGTGTACGAACAAGCAAACAAGCAAGCAAACATTCACTTACGAATTCAATACACGCCGTTCCCGACCGTAAGATCACACGAGCCCGATCTCGTTAAAACGAGATTTTATGGTGACGTCATCCGAGATTTCACGAGACTTTGAATCTCGAGACAGGACAGGCGTGCTGTCCAATCTCGTGTTCCGAGTCTGGAGCGTACTGTAGGTCAATATTTCTCTCTTGCTTTTACTATCCACATTATTCAATTCCATAAACCCCCTTTCTCTCTCTCTCTCTCTTTCTCTCTCTCTCTCCTATTAAAATTGTTCACTTCTGGCTCATATTTATTTTCGTTAAATTTTTTAGTCTTCTTAAGCATATTTGGCCGTTGTTAATATTTCATGTAGGATTAAACCTTGTTAAATTAACAACTTGGGAAAATTGTTTTGACTTTTGAAGGAGGAGAGACTTTATACTTTGTTACTGGAAAAACTCTGGGATTTTTCTGGAACAATTCCTCTACAATCGATCACTGACAACGGAGAACCATCTCCAGAGATTTCAAGGCCTTTTAGCGGAAAAATTGAAAAAATCCGGAAAAAATGTTCAGGAAAGCAAAACGCGTCTTCATGGTGAGAAAAAAGAGGAGAAGAAAGAAAGAAGGAAAAAAAAGAGAGAAAGACAAAAAGAAAGACAAAAAGAGAGACAAAAAGAGAGACAAAAAAAGAGACAAAAAGAGAGACATAAAGAGAGGCAAAAGTAGTAGAAGAAGAAAAATGGAGAAAATTAATTGAAAGAAAAAGAAAAGAAAATAGATGGGAGGAACAGGAAAAGGAAGAGGAAAAATTAGGAAGAAAAGAAATAAAAAGAAGAAAGAGTAGTAGGAGGAGGAGAAAGAAAATGAAGTTGAAGAGTTTGAAAGAATAGAGGATAGAAGGAAAATTTTGGTCTGTTTATAAAAAAAATGGAATGTATATACGTATATATATATATATATATAATATATGTATGTGTGTGTGTGTGTGCGTGCGTGTATATACATATACGTGGGTATGTGTGTCTGATAACACTAAATAAACGTTGTTCTCTTTTTTTTTTACAAATGTAGTTTTAAATGGATTTAAAAACTATCGTTGTTTATTATTTTTAATTCTTTTATAGACGACGAGATGCATTCTACTCTGTGATAGATGTTTCTCAGACAAGGAAGGAGATTAGAAATAAATGTCTGGTCTGTTATTTTTCTAATTAATTTCAGTGATGGAATAACTTTTATTATTAATTATTTGAACAGCAAACAAGAAGAAGAAGAAAAAGAAGAAGAAAAAAAAGAAGATGAAGAAGAAGAAGATGCTGTTTCGATTCAAATGTAAGACTTTTACTAAAATCACTTATGCTATGGCTATGAATAAACCTAAATCTTTTATTTTCTTCTTTTTTCTTTCAACAGATGTTTACAGTCAGAATCCTTACACATACAAGTGGTACTTCTGTACTTTTTTTCTAGATTTTTCACAACTTCTGCTCAATCTTCTTTGTATTAGAACTTTTTTTTCAAAACTAATTTTCTGTTTGCCTTATTTAAAGCTCGTGGGTGGCAGTTTATTTCTTCTTTTTTTTAGAATCGGTTCATTCAGTAGGTTTTTTATGCAACAGATCATTTAATTCAGTGTACTCTATTCTGATCCTATCACATCCAATAGAATATTAGATGATGACACCAAGCTATTCGTCCATCAATAAAAACATGAATATTATATTAGCAAATAATGAACAAGATAAGAAAACAAATATTTTATTGGCAGCCGAAGAAAATCTAAACGTTTCAGATGTTTAGATTTTTCAAAGGCGCAAATTCTACATAGAGAGAGAGAAAAAAAAAAGATTAAGACTTAAAATTTATGTTCATTTTTGAAAATTCTTTATTTAATCCATTCCAGTTGGCAAAGTTTATGACTGATAATGCGCTAGCAAGGGAAAGAGAGCGAAAACTAATCTGACGTCATCAAAATAACAGGGATGTGCTCGTTTAATCCATTTCAACGAATCCTGACAATCGTATATGACTGACGGCTTCGGCCAAACCCCTTTCGCAAAATTTTTATTTTTATGATGGTGGATATTCTTATATTATGCGAAGAGGACCAACCAAATGAAATTTCACCACTGCAGTAAATTATTCTTAAATTTTTTTTCTTGTTTTTTTGCTTCATTCCATCTCTACGTCCGATTGGACATCTCTCTCTTTTTTTTCTCTTTTTCTCTCTCTTCTTTTTATACTTTTTTCCTTCCTTACCACTCACTCCACAACTCCAATTCGGAAAGAGCACGAACTAGAAATTTGAACTCGGTGCGAGAAAAAAAGCATAAATACGCATTTGTACGAGCCTCTACTCCTGCCTACCAAGGACTTGCGTTATTAAAATTAATGACGTCACTATAATTGGCTCTTTGCATCTACAACTCGCAACTAACTGGAACCTATGCTTGCAAGGTAGAGAGAATCCGTACGTCGAAAAGGCATGGAGGAAGGAAAACAGGGGGAAGATGAGCGGAGTAGAGAAAAAAAAGAAGAAGAAGAAGGAAAAGGAAAAGGGAGAGAGAGGAAGGGATGATAGAAGGAGGAACCAATAATTCAGAAAGATGTGTTGCCTTGTGTGTATTTTACCCTGTGCATGATCTGCGGTTGAAAGCATGTTCGCGCATAAATATCTTCCGCGAGTCTTTTCCGAACCAAGACGTTTCTGCAACAATAAAACATTTCAATAACAAAGCATTTCGAGAATACCTAAAAATTTCATCAATGACACACAAAAAACATTTCAACATTCACAATAACATTTCAACAATAACAAGGCATTTCAACAATAACAAGGCATTTCAACAATAACAAAACATTTCAACAATAACATTTCAACAATAACAAGGCATTTCAACAATAACAAAACATTTCAACAATAACATTTCAACAATAACAAGGCATTTCAACAATAACAAAGCATTTCGAGAATACCTAAAAATTTCATCAATGACACAAAAAAACATTTCAACATTCACAATAACATTTCAACAATAACATTTCAACAATAACAAAACATTTCAACAATAACAAAACATTTCAACAATAACATTTCAACAATAACAAGGCATTTCAACAATAACAAAACATTTCAACAACAACAAAACATTTCAACAATAACAAGGCATTTCAACAATAACAAAACATTTCAACAACAACAAAACATTTCAACAATAAAAAGGCATTTTATCAATAACAAGACATTTCGACAATATCAAGACATTAAAACAACAACAAGACATTAAAACAACAACAATACATTTCAACAATAACAAGGCATTTCCACATTCACAAGACATTTCAACAATAACAATACATTTCGACAATAACAAGACATTGAAACAACAACAAGACATTAAAACAATAACAATACATTTCTACCACACAAACTTTTCACATTTTCAATTTCTGGAGATTGAATTCCAACAGAAGAAATCATCAACATTAAAGAAACAGCACGTTTTCCAGTAAGCATGGATATTTGTTTGTATGTATACAATGATGTATGTATATATAACATCATAGGATTATGTTTGTATCTATACTATAATGTATATATAATAAACAATAAACATACGATCATGTCTGTATGTATACTAAAATGTATATAATGCAACATAATAATATGTTTAGTAGGTCTATATGTATACTATAATCTATATATATAAAAGAACATGTCCTGACTGACAGATGACTGACTGATAATCAACGCCGAGCTCAAACGCCTCATCCTAGGAACGTGAAATTTGGAACTTATATTACTTTTATAGCGTAAACATCGGCTAAGAAAGGATTTTTGAAAATTTTGCTATATATTTTATATATATATATATAAAAGAACATGTCCTGACTGACTGACAAAAGCTCTATAAAAGCACCTTTTAAATTTTAAATGTTCACATTGATTGATTTCTTTTTTTTTATTTTGTATAGTTACTGGGTGTCTTGATATATTCCAATAAATTCGTGTTATTCTTGATGGTAAGCAACATTACCGATTTAGTTCATTTATTGAATTTAATTTGCTCGTGCCATTTTTTTGAGACATAGCCCGTTATCTATATATATAAAAGAACATGTCCTGACTGACAGATGACTGACTGATAATCAACGCCGAGCTCAACCGCCTCATCCTAGGAACGTGAAATTTGGAACTTATATTACTTTTATAGCGTAAACATCGGCTAAGAAAGGATTTTTGAAAATTTTGCTCCTGAGGGGAAAAAACTGGAAAACAAACTTTTTACTAAAACAATGTATATCTCGAAAACCAAAAATGAGGAGATTTTGAAATTTGGTATATAGATTCTTTTTGAAAAATAAAAAGATACGTGTTTCACCATTTTTTGAAAATTCGGTTTTCCGGACCTCAAATGTGGGTTGGAAAATTGGGTTATTTGGTTTTTAAAGTAGCTTCTACTCAAAAACTGTTAATGCTACAGGAGTAAAAATTAGTATTTAGTTTCTACTCCAAAAATAATGAAATACGTGTTTTAGCATTTTTTGAAAATTTGATTTCCAGGACTTCAAATGTGGGGTGGAAAATAGGGTTATTTGTTTTTTAAAGTAACTGCTACTCAAAAACTGTAAATACCACAGATTTAAAAATTAGTATTTAGTTTCTATTCTAAAAATAAAGATATACGTGTTTCACCATTTTTTTATAAATTTGGTTTCCAGGACCTTAAATTTGGGCTGGACAATAGGATTACTTGGTTTTTAAAGTAACTGATACTCAAAAACTGTAAATGCTACAAAAGTAAAAATTAGTATTTAGTTTCTACTCTAAAAATAATGATATACGTGTTTCAACATTTTTTGAAAATTTGGTTTTCAGGACCTCAAATGTGGGGTGGAAAATTGGGTTACTTGGTGTTTAAAGTAACTGCTACTCAAAAACTGTAAATGCTACAAAAGTAAAAATTAGTATTTAGTTTCTACTCTAAAAATAAGGATATATGAAATTTTGGTTTTCATGATCTCAAATGTGGGGTGGAAAAAGGTTTCTTTGGTTTTTAAAGTAACTGCTACTCAAAAACTGTGAATGCTACAGATGTCAAAATTAGTATTTAGTATTTACTCAAAAAATAATGATATAAGTGTTTCAACATTTTTTAAAAATTTGGTTTCCAGGACCTCAAATGTGGGGTGGAAATAAGGGTTATTTGATTTCAAAATAACTGCTACTCAAAAACTGTAAGTGCTAAAAATGTTAAAATTAGTATTTTGAAGTTTTGTGCCGG